>JZKD02S1677759.1:278851-304758 GCA_000966675.3 Picea glauca
ATATATATACAGATGATGAATGCTAGTCATTTCCAACCACAAGGTTTCCTCATGAAACAATGGACATCAAGGAAGAAGATTTGGGGAAACTAGACTCTCATGAAAATACTCATAATAGGCCATTAATTTTCAATAAATAACATCACATTGAATACAAACTTGAAATCATTAGTAAAATTAGAGGAACTTTTGCATGAAGCAATCAAATCCCTGGAGAATAACATTAGTGAAAAAAAGAGCCATTACAAGAAAATAAATGCCCATTCGCAATTGTTGTCTCAAAGGATGAGCATACTTCTTGTTATTATGGTATGCAAGTGGTTAGTAGTAATCCCTATGATCCAAGTAGATCAATTGGTATATGAAAGCATGTTATCAGTAAGTCGATCATAGGGAAAAAAAACAAGGCTATGAGGAAAGATGTGGATATCCAAAACATGGGATGTCAAAGTGTAGGCTCAAGAATTGTCAAGACTCCTTATTGAAAAATTCTCCTCTAAATTGTTTTTTTTCCACGGAAGAAGACAAAATGAATCATATCTTGAGTGGAAGATCAAAATGTTGCAGGTATTTTTTTATTTCTTGTCTTTTGAAGTTTCCTTTTCATGAATAGAAGTATCCAAAACATTTGCAGAATATTTTTTGTCTTTACAAAAAGCAAAGGGAATGATGGCATCTCTAGATGAAACTCTCGTTTGTTCAAATATTCATTTACCTAGAGTTGAGAGGGAAAAACGTGCAGTCCAAGAAGCAACAAAAGAAGCTATGGAAATTCTCTAAACAAATTATAATTCTACTAGTTGCAAGTCTAATAGGTTGCAATGAATTATTTTTAAATAGCTCAAATTTATTGAACACGAAAAAAACATCCATAAAGTAAAATACTAAATCATACTAAATATAAGAAAAATATGATTATGTCTTGGTTGATGGATAGATCCCCAAGCATAGGTGAAACTCAACCACACGATAGGAACCACGTGTCACAACCACACAACAACAGAAAATCAAAGAATCGATCCTTCATACATTGGTATTTCCTGTCCTCTCCAAATCCACCTAGGTTACCTTTGTTGGAATATATAATTCCTACTTATATATTATGCTTGTTAATGTATTGAGAAGTAGAGATAATCCCTAAGTGATTTGTGTGATCCTATTCCTAAGAGGTTTTTAGAGAGTTGGATTGGTGAGATCCTTATTTGGTGTGTGGTTGAGAGAATATCTCAACCTCTCTAGTTATCTTTAGAATAAGTTAGATCTGATAACAACCTGTACACTCTATATAATAGAGTCCAATGTATTGAAATTATAAGTAATTGAATATTTTTTCATATCACTCTACTCTCCCATTTTATCAACCTTGTCTATGATTCATTTTGGTTATGATAGAAAGTATCGGTTTAGATATTACAAATCCTTTTACATTACTTTATAATTTATTTTATTAAATAAAAAAATATAAGAAGGTACATTTAAAGGTCATATATGTCAAAATACATTTTTGAAGAACACCTTAAATAATTTGCAAGCTCCATTTGTCATATTCCTTACAAACATGGATAACATGTTGAGGCACGCATAACAGGTGGAGGAAGACATGGCTCTGGTGACAAAGTGGACCATGACAAAACTGGTGTTTAACCCAGGTAAATTTGGAGGTAGTTTTGGGGTGCATCAGAATTCTGAACGAGTCTGACATCCCAAATCCACCATACCTCCAAGCAATGGTTAGGGAGGCACTCTGAATGCATCCCGTAGAATTCTATAGTGAAGTCATGTTGTGAGTGGTTCGCATGTAAGGAGTGTTATAGCAAGATTTGCCTCACCATTGCTATCTTGCACAGAGGACCTTTTTCCATTTCCCTATGCAGACTTTTCATCCCTTTTTGAATGAATCTAGAGCTAAAAATATACATTTTTCCGCATATACGCTCCCTAAATTCTATGCAAGATGTGTATATGCTTCTTGCTCTATTACAACTCGCATATATCGGGATTTGTGCCAGAAAATATAAAATGAGGTCAAGTTTCCATGTCATGAAAAAATATATATGATCATTGGCCTTCCATATACTGGAAACGTTCTGACTCGGCCCTTCAGTTTCATTCTAGAGGCTATAAGAGCACAATTTTGAACTATGGAAAAGAAGGAGAAAGCATTCAACTTTGAGAGAAAAGTTACTCTAGAGAAATTACTTCATATTGAGTCTACATCCCTTTGTCCCTCAAGTCTGAGCACAGTGTTCAGCCCCCAAGATATTCCCTTATTATTGAGAGGACATCTTTGCCTCTTTCTCATGAGCTTTCCTTTGGTGGAGGATTGAAGTAGTGGGGACCCAGTTGGAAGGAACTTGGTTTCTCGGTGTCAAACCATGACAACACCGAAGTCTGTAACGTTGACAGTTCTGTTGATCAACTATTAATAGAAATACTCCTTTCCCGTCCTATTGGTATCTTGCAAATATATGATTATTATCCATGGGCATGTTTTTAATGTTTATTAATGGATTATGTTATCTGATGTGCTAACCCCTTTTGTATATGTAATTTTTAAACATGTTAAGTAAAGCAATGCATATAGATTCTTAAGCAAAAAAAAATTTAATCAATGGCTCATTCACATAGTACACAGATATTTATATTGGAAACCCTCAACCAGGAAAACCTTTCTTATATTCATTATCTAAAATTTCACCATTCACTATACAATATATACAATTTTTTCAGGTATTCAGTAGATACCAAAACCCTAATCCCTAAAACCGGGATTGTTTTTAGTAAACCACTAAAAATAGCAAAATCCGCTAAAAATAGAAAAAACCACCCAAAAAAAAACTTGGGGGCGTTTCCCCGGGCTATGCCCGGTGCTGAACGCTGCGCGTAACCAGGGGGGGGGCATACCTGCCCCCCCTGGGGCCCCCACAGGAAAGCGCCCGACACACATGACACAAACAAAGCACTACTACGAGGGATTGTCAGACGCAGTTGTCAAATCCGGCGTGCCCACACACACACATGCAAAGAATATAACACATACCCAACATTCTCCCACTTGTTGTTTTCTTTGTATCCAGGGGTCCCAATATTATATAGTCAACAATTCAGGGAAAAAATTCCCATTGTTACTCTACACCAAGAGAACTTTTCTATGCTTACAGACTTTGTCAGTGAATCTACAACATTCTTCAAAGTGTCAACCTTTTCTAGCAACACTTTCTTTTCCTCAACTATGTCTCTCACAAAGTGATACTGAACATCAATATGCTTTGTATTCAAATGATAAGCTGGGTTCTTTGGCAGGAAGATTTCACTCTGACTGTCACATTCTAATCTCACTGCTTGTTGTACCAACCCAATACCTGAACACAATCTTTGTAACCATACTGCTTCCTTGCTTTCATGAGTGGCTGCCATGTACTTAGCTTAAGTAGTTGAGAGTGCCACTACAACCTGTCTTTTTCTCATCCAACTGATTGCTCCTCCAAATAGGTTAAGCACATACCCACTTGTAGATCTTCTGCAATCCAGATCTCCAACCCAGTCTGCATCAACAAAACCATGTATGTCCACCACTCTGTCCAATCCTGGTCTTCCTTGGTAGCACAATCCATAATTTGTAGTGCCATGCAAATACCTGAAGACCCTCTTTATTGTTGTCCAATGCTCCTTCCCTGGTTTTGACATATACCTACTCAAAACTCCCACTGCATGTGCAATGTCCGGTCTAGTACAGACCATTTCATACATCAAACTGCCAACAACACTGGCATATGGAACATGGGACATGTCCTCTGCTTATTCCTATGTCTTGGGACATTGATCTGCAGATAAATTTACACCTATAGGAATAGGAACCTTGACCGGTTTACTTCCATGCATATTAAACCTCTGCAATATCGTCTCAACATATTTTCTCTGATTCAACCAGAGTTTCCTATTTGCATGATCTCTTTTAATCTCCATTCCTATAATGAAGTTAGCAACACCGAGATCCTTCATGTCAAATTTGGAGGATAGTTGTGATTTCACCTCCTTGATAACATCCATGTTATTTCCTACCAACAACATGTCATCAACATACAACACTACATAAATAAAGTGATTACCAACCTGCTTGGAATATACACAGTGATAAGCCTTGCTTCTTACAAATCCCAATCCAAGTATGTATGTGTCAAACTTTTGGTACCACATCCTAGGTGATTGCTTCAAACCATATAGTGACTTCTTTAGCTTACAGACCAAATTTTTCTTTCCCTTCACTACAAAGACTTCTGGTTGCTTCATGTAGATTTCTTCTTCCATATCCCCATGTAGGAATGTTGTCTTCATATCCATCTATTCCACTTCAAGATCAAAAGTAGCAGTAATAGATAAAATAAATATAATAGAAGTTAACTTAGCAACAAGAGAAAAAATCTCACCAAAGTCAATCCCTCTACCTGGGAATAACCTTTTTCTATTAACCGAGCCTTGTATTTCTCCACTTTACCTTATGCATTAAACTTCTTATTGAAAAACCATTTTCTGCCAACCTATTTTCTTCCAACTAACAACTCAACTATATCCCATGCCTCATTCTTATCCAAGGCATCCATTTTTTCAACCATGGCCTTCTTCTAGAGTTTACTATCCTCTGAGTTTGCTTCTTCCCTGACAGTTCTGCGATCATCATCAGTAATAGATAAAGAAAAATTGGAACGAAAAATCAAGTGGACTATACCTTTTTGGTTGCCTTCTATCTCTCACTGATCTCCTCAATACTGGGGTATGAGGTTCTTCTTCTTCTTCTTCTTTTGCTTCCTCTTCTTCAGATGATTCATATTTTGCATCATCCAACTCAAGCTCTATTTTCTCAGGTTCGTCTTTCATTGGTAGGAATTCCTGTTTGGACACATCTTTTACCTCTTTGAAAACAACATCTCGACTATAAATAGTTTTCTTGGTTTCTGGGTTCCAAATCTTATAACCTTTCACACCATCTTTGTAACCAATAAAGATAAACTTTTCAGCCTTTTTATCCAGCTTACTTCTATTTTCCTTTGGAACATGTACATAAGCATCGCAACCAAACACTCTAAGATGTTGAAGAGAGGGTTTCTTTCTAGACCATACCTCATGCAGAGTTTTATCATCCAACACTGATGAAGGTGATCAATTGACCAAGTAACATGTTGTACCCACTGCCTCTACCCAAAATTCTTATCCTAACCCAACACTGCTGAGCATGCTCCTTACTTTTTCCATCAGTATCATGTTCATCCTTTGTGCAACTCCATTCTATTGAGGAGTGTATGGAGTATTCTTTTGCCTTGCTATACCACAATTCTTATAGAATTCTTCCAATTCATTTTCGCAGAATTCTCCACCATTATCTATTCTTAATACCTTTATTTTCTTCTCTGTCTGATTTTCTACCAGAGCCTTAAACTCTTTAAATTTATCAAATACCTCAGATTTATTTCTAAGAAAATAAATCCATGTGTTCATTGAAAAATCATCTATGAATGAAACACAATACACAGATTTACCTGGGGATGGAACAGGAATAGGTCCAAACACATCACTATGTATCAACTCTAAGATCTCCTTTTCTCTTGTAGCACCAGATAGTAATCTTACTCGATTATGTTTACCATATATGCAATGTTCATAGAAATAAAAATCCAAAGTGCAATTAGACATACCTTCAACCATACACTTACCATGTAGTGTTCACAGGCCCTTTTCTCCAATATGCCCCAGTCTTTGATGCCACAACATGGTCGTCTTTTCTGGGATAGAATTGGTCTTGTCTCCTTAATTTCTATGCTCAGGGACAATAGAACTGTTACACCCATTAGTATAAGTTCTTCCCAACAACTTGTACAAAGTTCCACACCGAACTCCCCTCATCAACACCATTGCTCCTCGTACCATATTCCAAGTGCCCTTTCCAAATACAATATCCACTCCTGCATCTTCCATCTTGCTTACAGATATTAAGCTTCTGGCTAGTTTTGGAATGTGTAGAACCCTAGGGAGAGTTCTAATCCTTCCATATTTTAGCAGCAAATTAACTCTTCCACGTCCCAAGATTTTTGTTATCGAGTCATATCCTAGGAATACATCACCACCATCATATTTTTCATATTCAGATAACCACTCCCTGTGAGGAGTCATATGGTATGACTCACCTCATTCGATCAACCATACATCACGGTTTGCATGTGTACTTGTAGATGTCAGGTAAACATCACCTCCTTCTTCAGTGGAGGTTTTCGGCTCTGTGAAAGAGGTACTATCAGATCCCTTTGTTTTTTCAACCTTCTTAGACTTGCAATCTTTCTTATAATGCCCTGTTTTACCACACTTCCAACATTTCCTCAAAGATTTTCCTGGAGACTTAGATCTCCACCCCGAAGGCTTACCAGGGTTCCTGTCTTGGGTACGCCCTCTTACAAATAAACCATCTGTGCTGTGACCATCCATGCTTTTTCGGCTAATCTCTTCAGATAAGAAGGATGTAACTACATCCTCATACTTCAATGTAGATTGAGTGGTACTACCTATTGCTACAATTATATTATCCCAAGAGTCTGACAAAGAACATAACAAAGTAATACACTTATCTTCCTCTGCAATCGTAATATTAACAAAGCCAAGTTGACTTACCAGAGTATTAAAGGCATTTATATGTTCTGTCACAGAATATCCATCTTCCATCCTAAGATGATACAACTTCTTTCGAAGAAACAACTTGTTTACCCGGGACTTTGATTGATATACATTCTCCAACTTATCCCATAGTTCCTTGGCTATAGATTCTCCTGAGACATTCAACAACACCAAATCTTCCAAGCATAGTCGAATAGTAATCCTTTCTCTCCTATCAAACTTCTCCCAATCTTCCTTCAACATACCAGTAGGTGGTGTACTAGTAGTTTGTGCACTAGTAGGTTGTGTACCAGTTGTCTGTGTGCCAGTAGGTTGCATATATTTGGCTGTGTACCAGGATCCACAACGATCCATTGTTCTTTGTCTACAAGAAGGTCCTCCATATTCAACTTCCATAGCTCAAAGTTTTTACCGTTGAACTTCTCTATATCAATTCTATAAGAACTCACCATTGTTCTTTCTGCACTCCAATCACCACTGCAAAAGCTCCCACTAAACCCAGGTTTATCATAGACCCAAGATAAACTTGATCTATCAAAACCAATCCAAACCATCAACAACAAAGGCATCCCTCTGAAGCCAAAAACAATCTCTGATACCACATGTAAGTTTTAAACCTGTGAAGTAAAGCAATGCATATAGATTCTTAAGAAAAATAGAATTTAATCAATGATTCATTCACATAGTACACATAGATTTATACTAGAAACCCTCAACTAGGAAAACCTTTCTTATATTCATTATCTGAATTTTACCATTCACTATACAATATATACAATGTTTTTAGGTATTTTGTAGATACCAAAACTCTAATCCCTAAAATCGGGATTATTTTTAGTAAACCGCTAAAAATAGAAAAAACCACCCAAAAAAAAAATTTGGGGTGTTTTCCCGAGCTATGCCCAGTGCCGAACATTGTGCATAACCATGGGGGAGGCATACCTACCCCCCCCCTATCAGCTCCCCAGGAAAGCACCCGACGCACATGACACAAACATAGCACTACTACGAGGGATTGTTAGATGCAGTTGTCAAATCTGACGCACCCACACACACACATGCAAAGAATATAACACATACCCAACAATATCATCACTATATACTTGCTTTGCTTGTTTTTTGAGAACTTCTCATAGGTATAAAGCTTTGGGTCAAAGTGCTCAACGGTGGAACATCATCAAATGTTGGATCACGGTAGGTCTCTTTCTTATATTGCACATTACTTTATATAGAATATGTTGGAATTGAGTTGATTTCTTTAGTCATACCTATCTGTTGTGGTTTACCCTTGGCTATAGAGAGTTTTTCCCTTGTAACATAAATGGCGGCTCCACTAGGGAGAGATATTCCTTCTAAGGGTTGAAGTACTTTTTCTTCTTACATTGCTCTTTTTCCTTTGTGTTTCTTGTCGTATCACTGCTTGACAGATCCTGTTCACTCTAAGTCTGGTTTTTCATCCTTTTACCCTTGCCTGGCCTTGTTTTAAAGCATATATGCCCCTTTTTCCCTGAAAGTCATGTATACACACTTGTTGTCTCACTGCAAGAGGCGTATATACACTCTGTTCTCCTGAACAGTTGTGTATACCACTTCCCCTTTCTTGTTTTCTTGGTTGAGTGACTACTGGGTAGGATTTAAAATTGTTGAGCCTTCTTAGGTCTCTGTAGTGCCTGTTGATATTATCTGGGATGATAGGAATCTTGTTTGGAGTTGATTTTTCGGACGCAATCTTTTTCTTTGTTTTCTATTTTTAATTTGTCCCTGGTTTCTAGGCTGTTTGCTTGGTTGTCTAGTATTCTGCTTGAGTTACTGCTTTTATACACTGTAGAATTCATTTGTCAAGTTGCTTATCAATCCATGCATTTTCTTTTTTAGAATATTGAAAATACAAAAAAAAATAGGCATTTTGCATTGGTTGGCATTTTTGTCTTTGAATTTTTCATTAGTTTAACACATTTAGTGAAAGATCGTATTTTATTTTCGAAATGTAGCTTTGAAATTGAAGACTGCACTATTTTTATTAGCATTTCATTCATTGAAAAGTTAAAGATAGACTTTGCATTATATCCATATTTATTTTATGGCAGAGTCATAACACCAAGAGTTTCACCTCCATACCTTTTTGAGTAACCACAACCAATAAAATTTACGCTTTAAACTAAAATTCATTAGTCACGATTTTATTTTTAGGCTGCACAAAATAGCTTAGGATTTAGTGCCTTGGAATAGGATTTTGTGAGTAAACTTCTCCAAGGAAATTAAATCAACATATGTGTCTGAGACAGGGAGTTGAGAAGTCCATTGCATAATTGGTAATATCAGGAGGCTCTGCTCACACTAGAGTTAATCACGAGGTCATGCAAAGTTATTTGAGGGGATAACCCCTGGATACTCACCTAGCGTCAGAGATATTTCTGTGGATTTATTCGTATTTGGGGATCTTGCTAGTGCCCATACCTCTGTGAGAGGCAGTGATTTCAAGGTTTCGGGGTTAGCTACCCTGCCCATACGGTGATCCAGACTTATGACTTCTCGCCTTTGCATCGGTTATATAGTGGTTTATTAGTTTCTTGACTTAGGTATCTCATAGGTTACTTGCAAGGGTTATTCTGCTTGTACCCTAAGTCAGATAAGGGTTGGACAACACACAGCCTTTATGGAGGATTACCTCTCCGGGTGGATCTGACCAACTGGTTGTTAAGCCCATGAGGGCCCTTATAACTGATTATGTTACCTCCAAACTTTAGTAGGAAGTCTCAGGTCCCTCTTGGACGAGACATACCTTCTTCAGCAAGGGAGGTCACTCAACCACTTTAGCCCATTTGAATGCAGATTGACCATTTGACGTTTTGGTATTCTCTTTGACTACTAGTTGGCCATATGATATATTTCTATTTGTAGACGAGTCATAATTCGTCATGGAGTTGGACCAACTTCCTCGTAGGTCCCATCGGTTTTTGCAGTTACCACCAATTGTCGAGTCCTTGCCTTCTAAAAGGCATAGAGTTATCAGTAGTGGTACACACACATCCACTTTTCAGACTTGTGATCCTACAAGGATGAGTACCGATTCTAGTCTTCAGAACACTGGGAGTTCCTCGACTCCCAATCCCACTATAATTCATGGAACTCCTTCGACATCTACAGCCGCTACAGTTGTAGTGCCGGAGGATTACACCGGTACTATGGCTCGGCCTGTAGTTAATGCTTCATCTCTTGCCTCGAACCCTTTGGGAGGTTTTGGCCACTCGCCAAGTTACAATGTTCAGACCATCCCCATGGCTTCTAGTCCATTTTCTTATGGTATGCCTAACTTCACCTCGCAGTTTTCAACTGCCATCCTAGCTGTTGGCCATAATGATAGCCTTGGACTTGGGGGAACTACACCTCCTTACACTCCTTCCCCATTTGGTGGTTCTCATATCTTCCAAGCAAATCCTAATGTAGGGAGTGTCCCTATTCTTAACCCGGCTGGATGGAACAACCCAGCTAGCAGACAAGTTCCGCCCTATATTCCTATCCCCTCGGTGTTGATTTCGGCCAATACTTTTGGCATGACGAATCTACTTCAATCCTCTAGATTCCCACCTGGAGGAGGTCAGTCTTACACTTTGGGCACCCACCAACCTATATCTAATCTAGTTGGGGGAAGTTTTAACAACCCCCAACTTCGATCTAATCCAACCGGGGACAATTTTCATAACCCTTATCAGAAAAATCCTGTTGGAATGATGCCCAATCCATCTTTTACGAATCATACTAGAGGATGGTCTTATAATTCCGGACAAGGTTTTGGTCCTCACCATAATCCTGGATGGAACAAAGTTCCTAACACAAGATCTTTCATGGGAGGATGGCGTCAGGTGTCGTAACCCCGTATTCCCTTTCTGGCCATGCATAATCTGCCAGATTTGTCTAAACTAATGAATGACCCAGTGAGTCATAGATCCTCATGGCCCCAGTGACTAAATAAAAGGAGAGGTAGAAATAATCGTAAAGGTGGGAAGAATAATAATAATAAGCCCAAGGACAAATATAATAATGGGAAACATAATGATAATGTTGGAGAGGGAAGGAAATACAAGCGTAAGGTGAAGTTTCCTTGTAAACTTTGTACCAATAACCACCTTACCCACTTGTTCCCCAAACTTGCAGAGGTTGCAAGGATTTTAAATATACCTCCTGCTGTGTTGACGAATCCATTCCCACACAACCAACACTTAGCCTTCAGTTATTCGAGTGCCGGAAATGCGCCTGGTGGAAGTCAAAACCCACCGTCGCAAGAGGGCGATCATGTTTGCATCAATATGGTCGACGCAAAAATTGATATAGCCACCCGCTCTCAACATTATAGCTCTTCAAAAGCTAGTACAAGCCTATAATCTCCTCCTCCACCCTCGGAGATGAACTTACCGATCGAGAAACCAGAGCCATGACCTCATATTTCGAAAGGAGTACTCAAGTGCTCTACCCACAACTCTAATGCTAGAGCCGCCCAAAACTATTCTATTGTTGAAGATATGGGCCAAACCCCTTGTGTGATGTCAGATTTGGAGGTACTCTAGATGTGTCCATCACAGAGGAATTCCTTACTCTCTACCTTAGGATCTCTAGCCCAATGGATCGAAAGTCATCAAGTTTGATGTCACGGACGTGAAGCCTCGCTTACCCTACCATGTGGATTTTCAAATCCACGTGGAGCATTCCAAGTATACTATCAAATGAGCAGTCGTTGATGAAGGTGTTGCCACTTGCATGATGTCCCTAGTCTGTTTGAAATCTATTGGTTCTCTGACCCTTTCTAAGTCATTGAACATGTTGACTGTATTTGATGGTCATTCCTTCCACCCTCATGGTATTCTCCCTACCTTTCTGGTCCAGTTGGGTGGGAAGATGGTAGAGGTGGAAGTAGAGGTAGTTGATGCAGATATAGATTTTAAATTGTTACTAGGTTGCAATTGGACCTATGCTATGGTCACTGTCGTATCATCTGTTTTCTGCATGCTTTGTTTTCCTCATCAGGGGGAGATCGTGATGATAGAACAATTATCCTTTGCGTACTCTATTCCTAATGCATTTGTTGGACCATCGATCCCTGTGATCGACAATTCTCAACCGACAACTGAGAATATCGGTGTCAGAATATATTCTTCCCTCATGGATACTTTCAACTTCTCGAAACTGATTCACCATATTTACGCCATGTCTAGTAGGCCTACTTTAGCAGAGAGGTCCATTCCTTTCCACACTTCCTATTTTAGTGATCGTTGGACCTTACCTTCTCTGACTTTATAGATTGAAGGTCAGTCACATGCTGGCATGGCTATGCCACTATCAACAGTGCAGATTATGCATCAAGCTATCCTTGACTCTTCCACCGATCCCGATCCTGTTACCTCGTAGACGGATGAGGAGGATCTCATTCCTAGGCCTATATGGGCCACTTCATTATCTTGTTCACATGATTTCTTAGATGAGACTTTTCCTTCAGATGAAGCCATCCTTGAAGACATGAATGTTTCCGAGAGACCTTGGGACAATATGCATCATCGATCTTATTTTCTCCCAAGTCTTGAAAGAATTGAGCAAGATGATTTTCGATCAACTTTGAGTGAGATAATCGGTCACGTCGTAGTTCCACTTGATACACATGACATTTATGCCAAAGGAAATATGGCGAGTATTTCTCCTACCGTCTAGATCGATATCTCTCGTACCCCTCACAAAATTGAGAATGTAAATATAGGTGCGGATTGTTCGCCAGAAGAGATTTTGATCTACACCAACCTCTTCAAAGAATTTCGAGATGTATTCGCTTGGTCATATGAAGAGATGACAGCGATCGATCCTTGCATTATAGAACATGAAATTAGAACTTATTCGGATGTTAAACCTATTCGACAACGTCTTAGAGTTGTTAATCCTAGGAAGGCCCCCACTATTAAGGTAGAGGTGGAGAAGCTACTTAATGTCGGCTTCATCTACCCATTTCCCTTGACCGAATGGGTATTCAACCTCGTTCCTGTGAATAAAAAGAAAGGAACCATACGTGTGTGTATGGACTTTCATGACCTAACCAAATCTTTTCCTAAAGATAACTTCCCCATGCCTTTCATTGATCATATTCTCTATGAGTGTGCGGGAAGCGAAATATTTTCCTTTATGGGCGAATTTTCAGGATATAATCAAATCTAGATCAAACCTAAGTACCAACACAAGATGAAATTTATATGTCCTTGGGGTAATTTTTCATATCGGAAAATGCCCTTCGGCCTGAAAAATGTTGGAGCAACCTTCCAACGCACCATGAATTTTTCTTTTCACAATCTCAATAATATAGTCGAAGCTTACCTCGATGATCTTGATGCTCACTCTCACAAGAGAGTGGATCATGTCACACACCTTCGGCTGGT
The DNA here is from genome assembly GCA_000966675.3 of Picea glauca. Lineage (NCBI taxonomy): Eukaryota > Viridiplantae > Streptophyta > Pinopsida > Pinales > Pinaceae > Picea > Picea glauca. The sequence continues at coordinate 291,925 of JZKD02S1677759.1, forward strand.
TTTTGAAAGATGTCGTTACTATAGAATCAAGTTAAACACTCACAAATGCATCTTTTGTGTTAGGTCTGTCCGTCTCTTAGGATTTTTAGTTTCTGAGACTGGTGTTGTTCCACAGTCTATACTTAAGGCTAAAAAGTACAGGGTCTAGGCATCTGAAAGTGAGTAAAAGATAAAAAGGGGAAAAAATCAACCCTCGGGAAAAGGGAAGCTAAGGCTGATTTCTAAGTTTTCTCTGTCTCGCTTCCAAATGGTCCTGGATGCTGATATCCCATTCAATTACGGCCCATGAATGTTCGAGTTCGACCCGGGTGATGGCGGTTTTAAGTATGGTATCAAATAGGTTCAAAGCGATGCTAGTTTGATCCAATAGGTCGGGTTCAATGTTGGGTTGTCTTGCAAAGGGCACAGTCATGGGGGAACAAAAAATGAAAAGAAAGTTTGAGGTTTAAAATGGCACTTCAATTTTTTCTTTAACCGTATAAAACAGAACTTTCGAAATATGATGTTAAAGATAGAACACAAACCAAATGCCTTCTCCCTTAACTGAGTTAACTTTTTAAAGAATCATGTATGAAATGTGAGAAAACATTAAGCCATCAACAATGCGAGGATCCTATCAAGGGCGAATCTCGCCCTATAAACAAAAGAAGAAAAAGGAAAGAAGTAATCTGACAAAGAATAAAATATAGAGACCTAAAATGTTCACAGGTCTTGTACCTGATGATATCCAATATAGAGGAAAAACTGCAAGCGATTAGATGACTAAAAAATTGGTCACCACAGTAGAAGTTGCACTAAATTGTAGCTAAGCATTCATCAGAAATATATGTGAAATGAAATTTGATGTAAGATAATAGAGAAAACAAAACTCATAACTCAGTCTTCACGGAATCAGGAATCTTCGTATTTCTTTGTATTAATTTTCAAAAGAAAGAAAGTCTCTATTACAATCAGCTAAGAATGGTCCAGCCTTTATTCTCACTTCAAAATGCATATTTATACAAACTTCTAAATGCTAGAATCTCAATCGTTCTAGAAGTTTTCGGTTACCAAATGAGAAATATATGCATTTCACTTCTGTGTCTTTGTCCTCCTTCCTGTGGGCAAAGCAACTTCCTTTCTTTACTCTTTGGGTTCTAAAAATAGAACAGGAAGACATCTGTCATTATTTGACACCAGAAGCCTTCCCTTTCGCCTGCTCGGTGCAAGTGATGCACCTCTCCACCAACTGGGCTATCAACCTGGAAGGCTCTGCTTGGTCGCTCACTTCAAGAGTGTAACAATTCTTCACCAGTTGTGGTAAACTCTTTCCCACTTTCTGGTCCTCTACGATGATGGAGCATAATTGTAAACTTGGTTGTACTAGCCATTTGTCCATTTGGGTCATATCAACCTGGCTGATCTGGGATATCTCTATTTGTTGTTCCTCTAAGTTTTATTTGATGTCCAACATATGTTTATGTATATTGATTTGCCCAGTGTCCCAACACTGCTCTCCTTATCAATATCTAGCAAACCTTTACTTATTAAAGAGAACGTTTCCTCACAAAAATTCTTTACTTCGTTAGTTCTTCCCCTGCTTTTCGATATGTTCTACTCCCAGACCTTCAGTAGGATATTACCTCTAGTTTGTTCTGCAATGGATAATTTTTAGGTGTTGACCATCTCTATCTTCGTTGTAGCTATAACAACGTCTTGGAAAGTGACCCGTGCTGCCCCGACTTCTCTTTCTTTCGAAGAAATTTTCTTTAATATTTGCTCTATTGTCCGGAAATGGTTCTGAATGGTTCTCACCTTTGCCAGCAGGTTTTGTTGAGTTGTAAGTACCTTATGTCAGATTTCGGCGGCTTGCGAACTGAATATTTTTATGTCTACAACCTGTTTCTTGGCCACCTCCAATTTTGACTACAACTCTATAATCTGTTGCCCCTGCTAGATTACCTGTGTTTGGCTAGTTTACGCTGACTAGCGCACCTACTCGAGGTCGGACCTGTGCTTATCAATTTCATGCAGGTCGGCTATTCGAGCTTCCTCAAGGCTCCTGCTCAACTCATCCCTGACATTCGCTTCAGCAGTAGCTACCTTAGCTTCCAATTTACTTATTAGGAGGTTCTTTCATTTCAAATGGGCCATCAAAGTCCCAACTGAGTACTGATTGGATGTAGCATAAGCCCCTAGTGTTCTGGCTATCACCTCTGCAAATTTTTCCTCTTTTGCGACCTTCCCATCTGTCATGATTTTAAATTTTTTAGCTACTACACCCTCTTTTTGATAAAATCCTCACCTTACCACGACCTTTCTTTTATTGTCAAAGAAAAATTCATTGGGAGGAAGCTCCTCTATAGAAATAGGCATCAGTTCTTCATTGAAAATCCATCCCTCGTCAGGATTCCCCTTTGTGAACTGCAACGGTGTGACAATAGAAATCGGACTGTCGATTTGCTTGGATGTTTGTTTCGGGGTGACTTCTGTAACCATCTCGTATGGAGCGAGTTAAAGTGAGTCGCTCGATCCTTGTGAAGGTATCTCCGCTTGGCCTTGGGCCTACTTGCCTGGCGTGCCCTTTTTGGGGTTTCCTTCCTGCTTTTAGGGGACTTCGGCTCCTAGATCTAAGGTTCCAACCTCCCTAGTTTTCCCTTGGTCCTTCTCCCTGCTAGGACTCAAGTCCTTTGCACCTTTGTCTCCCGTCTGCTTTGTAACTGGAAGCTCTGGGGCTTCACCCTATAAAATCTGGGGGAGACAACTCTGTCGATGTTCCCGAAATTTCAAAAATTCGGCCATGTCTCCAGGTGGCAAGGCTTGAATCCGACTTAGGACTTCTGTGAAGGACCTCACTCCCTAGAATATTTCATCATGCGGGGAATCCTCATATTCATACCTCTTCAGGCCACAACATGCCAGGTGATTTCTCACAACCTTAGTAGGGTCATGCTTCTTAAACTCAATGTCTACCAGCTTCATTTCTTCTAGAGCCGCAGCCTTGGCTTTGGTGTGGCCAAAATCTAACAAGGAATATACACCAATACGAATAGGGAAGGGTGGCCATACCTTTTTTGATACTCCTTTGAGCTCCTTTCTTATCCTGCCGAGCACAAACTATCTGGCGATCTTATGGCACAATAGCTTATCTGGAAGGAATAGTGGGAGGGCATATGGAGGGACAGAGGTGCCGAAAACCATGATATACAAACATTTCACCTCTAGATACCAATCTGCCACGCTGCTTAGGCTGGTCACAATGCTATCTAATATCCTGTGAGGCGGTTGGCCAAAAATGGCGACATGCAGTGGCACCATTACCCAGTTGAAGATATCGTAGATGAATTCTTTGGCCTTATCCTCCCAAAGATTCGAGTGGTAGACATGGATGGGCTCTGTACTAGATGGATTCCATCTCCGGATCATTAGACGGAAAGGCGTCATGAAACAAATGGTGTCCATGATGTAGGCGGACATGAAAAACGAAGTTTCTTTCCCACTTGCCTTCTGTGCTCGATATTCGATAATTCGATTGGTTAAACTGTCTGACAACAGTTTGGCCTAGTCAAAAGAAAGACCTTCAACGACTGTATGATTCATAGGCACCCATGGGAGAAAAAAATGTGTGGTGTCCTACCTCCCATACAACCTATAGGCCATCATTGTTATATACCTGAATGGTGGCTCTAAGGAGGAGACTGAATAAATTCCATTAGAATCTGCCCTAAATTTTGCGGGGTGCGAAACCCAATTCCTGATCAGATCGGACAAGTTTGTGCCATATTTCTCACATTCCTTCTCCTTGAAACCTTCTAGAAATTCAGCATTATACGCGAAGTTTGGTGTGGGTGAAAGGTGATACATTGCTTGCAAATGTTCTGGTCTAAAAGTCCCAATTGTCACCTTCTTCTCGCTGATGACATTTCTGGTCGGGATATCCACATAGTCTAGCACCCATATGATCATATCATAATAGGGGAGGATTCGTGGTCTTGCCGCTATTTTGTGCATTTCTGCCTGAATGATGATTTTGTATCTGGTGGCCAAATCATCCTTCTCATTATCATTGGAATCATCTGAACAATTCATCGATTCAGACTGAATAATGTTGGAGATGTATGTCTAGGTTTTGACAGTATTAATAATTCGGGGTGAAGTATCGAAAACAACATCGGATCCCTAACCTAAACTTTCGGAAGATGCCTTGAATGCCTTTCGTGGAGCCATGAAAGAGAATTTTGTACGTAGATCACCTATAGTAAGAATTGTAAATACAGACAGAAGTTATCCTGATGAAAAAAAAATTGCGTGCAAAATAGAAATAAAATTGAAATAATGAAACAAACCCCTTATCTTAGTCATTTAAAACCTTGGTGTCCTTGAAAACCAAATGGTCCAATCGCTTAAAGAAATATTTTGCAGTAAAAGTGAGATCCTACTATCTTTCACCTCATTGTAGTCCAAATAAATGCCATAATTGTTTGACGAGTCATAGCACGAATCAGCGCAAAAAGCATTTAAAATTACTCCGCGTATAGTGCGTATTAAAGTTTTCATTGATGCATCGATTAATCCTGCTTAGCCACTTTAATTAAGTTTTTTTTAGTCTTTAATTTCCCCTTTTCGACGTTCAGCGTATCAGGAGAAATCACTCCTACCCTTTGAGCCCCCAAAACTTGAAATCGCGATGATGCGATTTAGTTTAAAAAATGTGATCTGACTTAAGGGCTTAAATAAACCATGCTTAATTAATAAAAATCACGACTTAGCGACTCAGGGCTATGAAGGTATAGTTTTTTGGGAGAGCGATCCTCGAGTCACGAAACCCCGACAGTGTTTAACTAGGATTTAAAGTGACTTACCCCTGACACCAACCTTTGTGAACTTTTTAAAACCGTTTCGCGACTTCACATATCAAAGTTTGAAAACCTTGCAACTTGTAACTCCCGAAGCGTGATAGCGCGAGGTAATAAAAGTGATAGACTTTCTTAATGGTTAAGCGACGGTGACTTAGGACTATAATGGCCATCGCCACTTCACATGTCGGGGTAAACTTTTGATTTTAAGAATTACATTTCAACACTTGTAAAAGGCGGCTCCAACATAGGCTCCAACTAGGGATCTCGTCTTCCTATGAGACGGGAAGAACATTAGACCAGGAGCCTGTATTGGGTAAATGGAGTCATTGGTTTCTTTCTGTGAAACTTGTTTTAGGAAGGTGATACAGAGGGAAAAAGAGATTTCGTCTTTACCTCTAAAAATATTTTCAACATTCAATTGCATTCTAAACTCAGTTGTAGCCCTTTCGATGACTATCTCTTTCTCGATACTGAATTCAAGTTTGCTTTAAGATAATCGAAACAGTCCTAGGAAATTTTGGCTTGCATCAAATGAAGTAAATTTCATGCTTTTAATCAGGGGGGTGTCCTGTCTAAACTTGGGATGCAGATTCGATTTCGAAAAGGCTGGTTACCAGAGTAGAGTGAAAATTATGTATGACAGCCTTACAGATATCTCAGATATTGCTTCACTGCCAATGAGCCTATTCAATACCCTGGTGAAGTTATCTAGCCCTTTTTACTGAATTTCCTTTCACCACTTCGAATCGTAATTATTCATTTAAATGTTGAGATGAGGGAAATCATTTATGAATTTCCTTTCATCGTCTTATTGGACTAGATGGGGACAATCAAATATGAATTTCCTTTCACCATTTTTCTTATATTTTACTTTTTAAAACATGAAGTGGGGGAAATCAGTTTGTATAAGGCATACCAGGGATGATATCTATGTAATATTCGCAGTGGAGGTCTATCAAATTGCTTTGATTACTCAGGACCAACCTTCTCTTAACTTTAAAAACACCTTAGCCCGTAGGGAAAAATGGAAAAATTACTTCCGAGGGCCTTCCTTTGAGCAAGCCTCAATCCTTCAAAGACTGTTAAAAAACCTAGAAGAGTCAGGATCAACCTATGCATAACTTTGTTTAGTAGGATACTGAGGAGTTTATCAGGATTGGCTTACTTTCCAAGGTCTATTTTCCAGCTTCCAAAGCTAAAACGTAACCTCTTCTTCCCCTGTAGGAAACCCGGAAAGGTGCTTGGATTTTTAAGAAGGTAAATCCAAGGACAGAAAAAGGGTGACAAAGAAAGGTCTGGAATTCGAAAAATAGGGGTGATGGATTAAACCCGACTCTTGGAACCTTTTGTCTACGACACTTTACTCTTTCTACATATTTTAATTACCTCTTATCTTTATCTAAGTGAAACTCTTAGGACCCAGAGTAAGAACTCATTCTTTTAATGCCATATCATACTTATGAGACCGTCACAACACTTTAGATACCTTCGTTTGAAATACAGACCTCTCTGGAATTCGTACCTTTTCCTTACCACTTCGTTCTCTTCTAAAATAATGAAAAATCTTTTCTATCACCTGTTTTCGGTGAATTTATTCTCCGATATCTGATCATATGTTTATTCCTTTCACTCATTTGGGCTGCAAGCTGGGATCCTGTAAGGGAACAACATAGAGAGTATCAGGGCTTTAAAAGAACTGAATGCGTTAAAATTTTTGTATCTCTACTTCTAAAAAAATACACTGACCTATTTTATTTGTGATGAAAGTAGACTTACCAAAGAAAATTTCTGAAATAAAAAAGAAAACACAAACCAGTATATATAGTGGAAATTTTGGAAACCATTTATTGCATATAGTGTTTTAAATAACGCCCGTTGACAAGGGCATTGAGGATTTTACTGTCCAAATTCTCTAATAGAAACAAATGTTTCCCCTCAGGAGTTGTGAATTTGAAAGGTCCATACCAGATATGATCAAATTTACCATGTTTTGTTGAGTCTTCCTTCCTAGCATCCCATTCAAAACCAAATCACCAGGGAGAAATTATCTATCCTTGGTCTTACGATCGAATAACGCTTTCATGTTGTCCTGGTATTTCTGTAGCCTTTCGTCCACTTCATCCCTGTGCTGTTGAACTTTAATTAGCTGGTTTATTCTTCTCGTGACATGATTTGGTTCTTCTTTCTCATCCTGCCAAAGTTTCATTACGGGAAGCGCTAGGTTTATAGGTAATACTGCGTCAGTCTCGTATACCATTTGGAAAGGAGAAGTGTCGATAGATATTTTTGTACCTATCCAATTCGCCCACAAAGCGTATCTCAAATGCACACGCCAAGATTTTTTTTTTCCGCTCAACACTTTCTTAATTATAGTGATTAGACTCTTGTTTGAAGACTCGACTAGCCTGTTACCATATGTTGTGGAATGACAGAACACTATATTATACTTCTGGCACAAGCTTACCATAGCCATGGATTTAAATGCCTAGGCGTTATCTGTGACTATCTTTCGGGGGCAGCCGAATCTAGACAAAATGTTTTCTTCTAGGAAATCCATTACCACCGAATTTGTTGCCTTTCTAGTTGGAATATCCTCCACCCATTTGGTGAAGTAATCTGTAGCAGTCATGATCCATTTATGTTGAGTGCTGGAATGAGGGTTAATTTCACCTATAAAATCTAGTCCCCATTGTTGAAAAGGGGCTTTCGTTTTGACCGGAACCAACGGTAGCGTTGGGAGTTTGTGCTTGCCTGCGAACAATTGGCAAGGGTGATAGGCTCTGACTTTGGTGTTGATATATGAGAAAAGTTTGGGCCAATAATATCCTACCCTCAGGATCTTATAAGCTTTTTCCCTCCAAGTGTGATGTCCTCTGCACACTCCTTCGTGAAATTTGTTTACGACCTTCTCTGTTTCTGATTCAATTAAACAAACCAACAGGAAGCCTAGTGGGTCTTTCCAATACAATTGGTTTTCAGATATACAATACTTCACCGCATGCAGCTTCAACGTCCTAGATTTAGATGGGGATAGCTTGCTTGGGCATTTCAAAGTCAGCAGGTAGGACACTATGTCATTATACCAATCTGATGAGGCAAACATCTCTTCGATTCTGATTGCAATTATTTGTTCATCAAGCTCGTTCATGTCCACACACTCTTCACATCCCTGTAGGCCATTTATTCCGAGGGCTCTGAAATTTGATTCAGCTAAGAGCTTAGCCAAACCTTGTCCTTTTACTAGTCTCGTCGATTTTATCTCCAGATCAAATTCTTGAATTTTAGCAAGCCACCGTCCCCTTTTCCCATCACTGTCAGACTGAACCAAAATGTCTTTTACGGAACTGGTGGGTACGTACGCAATTACCTTGGAATGTAGCACGTAGGTTCTGAAATCTTTTAACACCTTCACCACAACATATGCTTGTTTTTCCATTATATCGTATCTAAGTTCAGTGTCTCTAAGAATTTTGCTAAAAAATGCTATTGGCTGCTCGAAACCTTCTTCATTTTTCTGGAGGAGTACCAAGGCAAGTGTGTGTACGGAGGCGAACGAGAAAATCAGAAAATATTTTAGATAATCAAGGATTTCCAGTATGGGTGCCTCGAATATGACCTTCTTGATGTGTGCAAATGATGCTTTGGATTCTGTTGTCCATTTCACTTCGTTGTTCCTTTTTAGCATAACTGTGATCAACTTCATGATTTCAGCAAAGTTTGGGATAAATCTCCTCAAAAAAATTATTTTCCTAAGAATGATTGAATCTCTCTTACATTCCTAGGGATATTTATGGTGTCTATAGCTTCAATCCTCTTAGGATCAATTTTAATTCCATCTCGAGACACAATATGGCCCAAGAGTTTACCTTCTTGCATAACAAAGTGAGACTTTTTGGGGTTTAAAGACAAACCAAACATGCGGCATTTCTCAAATGTCTGCTTGAGATGTATCAGATGATCTTCATCGGATTTAGAAAAAACAGCCAGGTCATCAAGATAGATAACCACAAATTTATCCCTTTCGCTAATGAAAGTGATATCCATAGCACATTGGAAAGTAGCGCCTGCATTCATTAAACCAAAATACATATTGTCATACATAAATGTACCCCAAGGGGTGGTGAAGGTTTTTTTTTCTTTATCGTTCTCATTGACAGCAATTTGATTGTACCCAGAAAACTCATCGATCATCGACATCCTATTTTCCCCAACTACTTTTTCTAAAATGTGATCCATTTTGGGTAGAGGGTAATTGTCTTTGAGGGAGGACTTATTTATATTTCTAAAATCAACACACAATCTGATCTCCCCACTTTTCTTTCTAACTGGAACAAATTTTGCTACCCAATCAGAGTATTTCAGTGGTACGATTATTTTTGTGTCCAGGAGTTTTTTGACTTCCCTTTCGACCACGGGCAATAAAATAGGATTGATTCGTCTGAGTTTTTGTTTGAAAGGTTTGACACCAGGCTTTAGGGGTATCTTGTGTTCAATCTCTGTGGTGTCATAGGTTCTCAACTCTTCGTATGACCAAGCGAAAACATTTTTATACCGCCTGAGCAAGTATTTATACTTGATTTTTACCTCGGGAGGAAGGTACCTTGATATTTTTACCATCCTAGGCTCCTCTTCGGTCCCTATGTTGCAATATTCAACCTCTTCTGGTTGGGGTTGCAAAGCCGATTTTAAGGGCATATCATTTTGGTCGAACAGTCTCTCCAGAGGGATTAGTCCCTTTGGAATCTGATTGTTCTTTAAAACTAACATGTGATGATTAGCGATCTTTTCCTGGAACTACTGAGGATCCTCTCCCTCTTGCATGATCCATGTGTGGTCATTTTGGTTTTCTTGGTCAATGTGAGTTTCGACAAAGTCGTCCACCATTTCGAGGAACTTCCTGATTTGTTCATCATCCTCAAACACTTGCCAGTGTTGGATGTTGTTTGTTATGGAAGGTCTATTCCTCACCTCTATGTGGTAACTTAGTTTGAAAGCTGTAGGGGGGGGAACATCGAGGCTACTTTGGCTAATGAATCATCTTGCAAGTTTTCAGAGCGTGGGATGAAATGAGCATTTACGACGAGAATAAATTTTCTATTAAATACCAAGCGCAATTCCTATAAGATCTTAATCTTGGGTGTTTGGCCTGGTATTGTCGATTTATCTATTTCACTATCAACTCTGCATCTCTGTATACTTCCAAGTTCCTTATGTTCAGTTTCCTGGCAGCTTCCAACCCTAATACTAGAGCCTCATACACACATACATTATTGGCGTAGTCTATATCCCACTGAAGCCTGTAAGAGAAAGGAATCAAAAATTAATTTCCAGGTGCTACAAACAATACTCCTACACCTTCTCCTTCATATGACAAGGCACCGTAAAAAAACATTTTCCAAATTCCAGTGCTATACATATTTTCGTCTATCTTTCCTGATTCATTTTCATTTATGTAATTGTATTCTGTACAGCTATTTACACCATCATCAAAAGACAAAATACAATTCCCTAGATCTTGATCGGCAACATAAACATGATAATTTTTAGGATTCTGTGGGTCACTCACTATGTATGCTAGCCTTGTTTCCCTGTATAGCCGATTAAATTTCCCACCAAACACAGGAATCGTGGCATAGGTCATGTCTAGTTGAAGAGACCCTCCAAGTTTGTCTCCCCACGACCTAGATAGTAGCAAGCCATACTTCGAAGGTATATCATCGATAACTACATCCATCAGGATGCTTTTCACTGGAACCTGTGAAAGAGTGACTACTAAATCTTTTATCATACCCATTCAGTTAACTCTCCTTGAATCGAAAGAGTACAAGTCTCCATAAGGCCTGGTGATCCCGAGGCCTAGTATGTCCATAATAGACTTGGGCATTACATTATGTGAGGCTCCAGAATCTAGCATGCAGTTATGCAACAACCGATCATGCACATTTAGGGTAATATAGAAGGGAGCGATGGTGTCTCTGGCACCCTTGAAATGTGGACCAGAAGTGAAATTAGGCTTATCATCTTCCAAGTTTATCACGTCAAAGTGACTTTCTGGATCCGAAAAACCTATCATTTTGGTCATCTGCTTTCGATACACAAGATTCTTTGTTAATTTGACCAGAGGGATTGGTATTTTGATCTTATTTATCTCATTTTCAAGGCTGAAACCTCCACTACCTTTGTGCATTTCTCTAGTTGAAACCCCAGACTCCTTCTTTTCCAACTTATTTGTTTGTGCTGATTTATTTCCCGTGAGTTTATTTACCGGTATATGTGTTTCAACTGTCTTAATTTCTTTTGCTTGGGTCTCAGCCTCTTTTACTTTGGGATTCTGTGAATCTACCCCTTTTATTTTTCTATTATCTATCTCGGTCTCCTTTGGGGCAGGCTCATATATTTCACCTCTTGGGAGAATTTTCTTGGGTTGAGGAGTCGACGCGGGTTTGTTTCTAGGCCTCAGGTTGTACTTAGGTTGGACCTCAACCATTATAGGATCGGTCACTTCTTGATAGACAGAAACATCAGTGTTGTTTGTGTCATCATCTTTATTTGACGGTTGTTGAGTGTCCAAGGACTTCTCATAATCTTATTTAGTTAAATAAGGCTGTGTGCAGTCGTCACCCAAAATTTTCACGTCTTCTTCCAGATCCTCGAAATCTTGCAGGTCCTTTGCTCCTATAAAATTTTCATTTTTTAAAGGAGTTTGAATTTTCTGGTCTTCATTTTTAATCTATCTTTGTTGATTTTGAGGGTTGGGGTTTCTTCTGAATTCCCTCTTAATGAAAGGATCTTCCTTGGATTGATCTAGCTCCATTCTGGAAATATTATTTGATAACTCTTTAATTATCCTGGCCATCTCATTCATTTTATCATCTGAGGATCTACTAGGCCCTAAGGATCCCGCTTGTTCCCTAAAACATTTGGTTTCTCGGTTTCCCATTTCTACTTTTGTTTTTAATTTTCCAGAAGACATCATGTTAGATTTCATATCTACAACATCATCTTACATTCGGGTTAGGGTAGCCCCTCTTCTTTCTCTCAATAGAAGTTCAAAATTGAGTTCGAAGGCTCCTGCAAAGATTACCTTGGTTTTAGGTTGGGATGGTTTAACTTCGACTGGAATTTTATTATATAACTTGTTAAACCTTTGAATGAATTCCATAACAATTTCCAAATTTTTTTTTCTTAAAGACCCGAACTCGGTAAAATAGTACAAATGGTCTTTTCTTTCACCCCATTGTCTAAGAAAAGTGTCTTCTAGGGAATCATAGGATAATATCGAACCTGCGGGTAGACTTCGAAACCAGGTCCGTACCTATCCTTCGAAGGTCTGAACAAATAACCTCGAATATATGTCTTCGTGTTCAAGACATAGGATATCTGCAAACTAATAAAAAAAAATTATATGTTCTGTCGTGGTCAAGTCCCCTTCCCCTATAAATTTAGGCAAGTTTTTAATGTAGTTTTCAGGGAGGTCATGAAGAGGGACAGGAAGGACCAAAGGTGCATATCTGGCAACTACTTTAGTGAAAGCCCTGGGAGGCAGTGGTGGCCCTTGGCTCCACCCTCCTCCTTGTGGAGCTCCTCCACCTCCTAAAACCTCTACACCTCCCCCTCCTACGGTCGCCATCAATACTATTGGATAGGAAAATGGTGTGTTATACAGAGGGTTCTGGAACACTAAAAGAAAATATTTATCTTTTTCGAGAGACAAGAAAACTGAAGAATGGGGAAAAGGGATGTGAGGGCTTGGTTCCTCAGATTTGCAAGAGATGTAATCAGGGGAACCGAAGGGCATGGAATCTGAGTGTATGGTATACTCTTTGAGACTCTGTGAGATCAGTAAATCTAACTGAAGAGTCGGCAGGATATCGCTCGTTGTTAAAATTACTGAGGGACTTTCACCTTTGTGTACGCCAGAAGTGGTCGGATGAATTTCATTTTTGACTTCAGGGAGAGATAAAGTTGGGTTGAGGGTTTTAGGGGGGGATTCGTG
>JZKD02S1677759.1:357870-368282 GCA_000966675.3 Picea glauca
GTGTTTTATTGTATGATTCCTTGATCACATACATAGGTTTATATTGAGTTTATGCTATCGCTATCACTTTGGTTGGTTTGTGTTGTTTTGATCTTGACTGCACAAGAGCACTGGATTGAAGCGGGAGCAACAAAGACTATAGGAAGTGATCATAAGGTATGTCCATAATTCTTGCCTCTTAGTAAATTCAATATTTAAAACTTAAGGAAAGCGTCCTATTATGTTTTTCTTTGTTCTAGATCCAGGTGGATCTAGGGAGATCAGTTTGTGTCCACACTTACGGATTTATCCAATAACACACCCCTAACCATATATATGTTCGTGGACGAGGGGTTGTTCAGAGGTGGGCAGTTTTCTTGGCTACCCCTTCTGTACTTGCAGAGGCTTGAGTTAGGTTTTTCCCATGTTGGAATGGGTTTGTCAACACCGCTTGTTGTTGCTGCATGACAAATGTTTGGGCCTCTGTAAGTCGAGGAAATAGATGGGTCGGGTGGTATTCCACACACAAGTTGTAAGGATACCTTGCCTTCCGTTTTTTAGTGTTGTCCTCACCAGCATTATCATTGGGATTTTTATCCCCCTTACCCTTCTTTCATTGTTTTTTCTTCTCTTCAGGATGTTGGGGGGCCTTTGGGCTAGTCGAATTCACTGTGTGTACCTCCGAAGTTTGGGTAGGGGGAGCAACCATAGCAGTAGTTTGGTTGGCCGATGTGTGTTGTATGGATAACTGTTGCAACTGCTTTGTCAATTGCTCAACAATCTTGGTTTGTGCTAAACCAACAATATCATCGGCATGTGGTCCATCTCTCTATCTAGTTTTATCCAGTATCGAATGTGGTGCATCTGGAAAGATGTTGTATAATAAACCAGACTGAGAATAGATGAGCTCAAACTGTTGAGCCCTAATGATGGCATCTTCTTCGGAGAGAAATCTAGATGTCGCGACGTCTTTGGATAAATGTGGGACCAAAGACTTAAGGAACCACTTAAGAAGGAATGTTGGTGGGACTGGTACCTTGATTAAACTCTTCTGGCGTCTCCACTCTCGGATGTGATCAGAGATATGGTCCACAGTTGTCTATTCAAAATTAGCGAGAAGCTCTGTGCCAACATTGTATTTCACAGGTAACTGGAAACGGTTAAGGAAAGCCATCGCCAGTTTTCCAAAAGAAGAGTATCTTGAGCGATCGAGCTTGATGTACCATTTCGTGGCACTCCCAATGAGAGTACGTTGAAATAATCACAACTGTACAGACTCATCTTTCAATGAGTTAGATGAACACCAAAGATGAAAGGTAATCACATGATCACCCGGATATTCATTAGGCTTGGCCTCGAACTTTGGAATGTCTAAAGGCAACTTCGTCGGCATAGGAGGCCAATGCGGATCATGACAATTAGGGTCATTCAACAACCTTGTCAAATATGGAAAGTGTAAATTTGCCAGGAATGGGAGTTTGGGTTGTTGCTGATAACCTGGGGAAAATGGACCCGGGGTTTAACTGGCACCAGGTTGCCAGGAAAAGTTTGGCTACTGGCCCGAATTCTGGTAGAAACCATGGCCCTAGCTAGCGTAAGGATTTTGAATCTGTGGAGACATCGTCGGCTGATTTCCCAAAAAGGACATAGATTGTTGGCATGCATTGTATTCGAAGGACTTTGGGAAGGATTACCCCATGTCGGTCCCATGGGGATAGGCATAGTAGTATGTCTGGGGTTCCATTGATTGTGGAAAGAATTACCCCAGATCGACATTCTAGAGGAGGGAACGGATCCTTTCCCTGAATTCCAAGGTCCTACTATGTTTGCCCCTTGTGCAGGAATAGTACCCTGCGTGAAAGTAGATTGTTCAAAAATGGGGTTGCCCCTAGTCAGGAAAGTTGCTGATGAGATTTTTTTGTTACCAAATGTTATGTTCTAAGAAAACGGTGTCGAACCTACCGACATACTGTGCAAAGGTGGTCCCTAACTCTCGGCTCCAAAAAGACTATTGTGTTTAGGTTGCCTGACGGATTGTTGATGCGAACCACCAAGTGAAGGGGACGAAGGAGGGATATGACCTCCTACATAAGGAAAAGCATTAAAAGGGATAGGAGTCACCCCCAAGTGACCTTGCAGAGGAGTGTTAGAGCTCCCTACCCCCAGACCCAAAGTCTGTAAAGTGGAGTAGGTTAGTACAAGACTTTTACCCGAACTAGGCATACCATATGAGAACGGAGGGCCTGTCGCACAAGGTGTGAAGGGGGTTGTAGACACCACCATAGATGGGTTCGGTCCACTATGCGACGTAGTTATGGCCAAGACCATGGTGGCTCAGACCGATGATGGTAGGTTAGGATATGACTCTCCTATGGTGACAACCGTGGTGGGAATTGAAGAATTCCTAGTTGAAGTAACAACATTTGTTTCCATTGTTGTGTGAGGCACTATCTGGCGTTCATGAAATTGGATTGGTACAATAAATGGTGCCAAGATATCAGTGATTGGGGTTTCAACCAAGCCAAGAGCGGTTGCTTCAAGGTTCAAAATGGTCGATTCCTCTGGGGGTTGTTCAGGCACAATGGTTTGTAACCCAGTCACTTCAAAAGACCCTCGTTGGTCTAGCTTTCACCTTAATGGTAGCAGGGGTGGCTCCAATGTAACCAGCAGCAGGCCAAGAAGCCTTCATGACCAGTGGAGCTTGGGATCCTCCACTGTGTGAGAAGATCCAAGACACTCTAAGGTAGTCTAAACGTTCAAAATTAACACACACTAAAAAAGAAGTCCCTAAGAGATAAGACAAGCAATCAATAAATTATTTGGAAGAACAGTTACAACAACCAACACTAGAGCAACTTACAGGTGCAAGTGAAACTCGAACATGGAAGCACCCTCTGGGTATACTCTGCAAAGAATGGCCTGATGTCTGTCCTAGGTACCATGGTATACACCCATAGTCACCTGTGTATGTCCCTAAAAAAATTGGCAACTAGGTTTCCATCACGCGAATAGTCACCAGGCGGGGACAGTCGAAAGTCGGGTAGACCACAATGAGTAGGGTATCAAGCCCGAAACCTGTCAAGGGTATCGAGAGAAAATGGTATGAAAGAAAACTGAGGACCTTGAACTTATTCAAGACCCATGAAGCCCCGTGTCAAATGAAAACGACAGAATCCCAAAACAAGCCCTCTATATGTGTTCTCCACTACGATTGGTCCGGCTTTGGAGGGGTTATCTACACTACCTTTCTGCACACAACCTCGTGTTTATCCCTTGTGTTAGAGGGAGGTCCCGGATAACTTCCAAGAAACTGGACTTAGACACTCCCTATCTCAGACTCAAATGTTTGATTTTAAATGGCCTTGAAGAGTTTCCTCTCCAACCTAATCCAAGGCCCTAGTCCTGAACTAGTTTGTGAACCCTACAAACATAAAAGTCTAGTAGATTTTAAAATTAGCGTTTATTTTATGGATTTGTCTTACGCAAAGGGGTATGGACGTGAAACTAATGATGTGTAAAAGACGAAATCAAAAAATGAATAATAAAGCTGGAAACAAAACTTTTACTAAATGCAAAATTTCGATAACTTTTCAAAAAATATTTTTAATTTTTCTAAGATTTTGGACAGCAAATTCAAAGGAATTTCACTCGACTACAAGAAACTTATGATCTAAGTGAATTGAAAAAACTTATGAAATAAAATACTTATCCCTATCTAATGATGCAAAAACACACTCTTCAACCAAAGAAGAAAACAGAAAGAGATTTTTTTCTTATTTAAGTGCTAGTAAAGCAAAAAAGGGAAAATACCGACAAGCAAAAAACCAAGAAAAACAATTCTGGCTTAAAGAACAGATCACAAAGAATTAGATTAAAGAATCACACAATGGAAATTTTAAAAACAATGACTCTCATGCTTGTCTAAAAACCATAAGAAAACAAAATTTTTATTTTTTTATTTTTCTGACAACGTTTAACTGAGAAAAAGCAGTCTAAGGGTAAGATGAATCCTAAGCTACTGACTGCTCACACATAGATTCAAACACCTGAGAGGAATACTTCTTATCAAAGGAGGGGATGATTGCCCCACCCTAAACAAAAAGTAGCATGTGAAAGCACGCRATTGTCACTCAAACAACACATGTGTGAACGTGTGTTGAACAACAACAAAGGGTGTGTACACGCGGGCTGACCTTGTACAGGCCGCATGTATGTATAAACTCTAAGAAAAAATATGCAAACAGACAGACCAAACCAGGAAGAGACCTTTGGTATTGATAACCAGGATCCCTTGAAGGCTTGGATACTATTTCTAACAGGAAAACAAATAATGCAAGGAAAAAATAATAAGGCAAAAACAATCTGAGATAGGACTGTTAGCAAACAAGACTCAAACATAATTCCAGAAAACCCCCTGAGAATATGTGATTCTGATAGGGAAGAGGAGGACTGCCTCTAAGGTTCTTTGATCTCCTACACTCTACTTCTACCTCTAAAGCTAGAGTTCACACACGCGCTGTAAGAGGATAAGGCACGGGTACACGCGTGCAGGCCTTGTGCAGGCCGCATGTACCCCCGTGGGTCCTGAAAAACACAGTCAAGAAAAATTCAGGGAAAGATGGTATGGAAAACTAGACTCCCTACTAGCTCAGACCTTATAAAAATGAAAAGAAAAGACAAGCAAGAAAAAACTAGTCTTTAAACTACCCAAAAACTAAATAAAATTCCAAGAACCCTAAAGAGTATTCTCCCCAGTACGGTCGCCAATTCTGTTGTTGGGAAAAACACCCTACGGAGTAGCAAATAGAGTTCAGACTTTGCATGCATATTTGACCGAATAGAAATTACTTTCTACGTACATCCCTAGATTTAAATCCCCTTTTCTCAGTAAATGCATGGAAAGATCCACCTACCTTGTTACCGACGTTTGATGTCGATCCTCCATTGTGCTTGATTACTTGTTCACAATTATCCTTCCAAAGATGACCTGCACTCAAGAAAAACAAAAACTATGCATGCATGCTACTTCTATACTAACGGGTTAGAAATCAAACATAAACAAATCAAACCATAGAAAGTTCATGAATTGGGATGGGAAAAGCATTCTCTTTATTACTTAAAATGAGTCAACTTAAAAAAGTTGAGACCGACCACCGCTCCTTGAACCTAATCATGGGCTCCTCTTCTTCTGTCCTTCAACTGCTTTGCTTTAAATCTCCTTTGGCATTAGGAAAGACTAAAGGGTTGGGACAATGGAATACGTAAATGGGCAGAGTTTCTTTGCTATATTTTTTCCTCTTCCAAATGTGACCCCTCCCCCTTCGTTTATAGGCTAAAAGGAGCTAGGTATTTAGACAAACCCTCGGCCATGCATGGCCGGGAGTTTTAGTTAACTCACCCATAGCTTTTTGTCCCATCGGCAACTTTCCTTTTTTCGCGATTCTGAAGGTCCACGCGGGCTATAGTGGGGCTGCTAGCATGGACACTATAGATCCACGCGGGCTGTAGTGGGCCAGCTAGCGTGGACTTTTAAAAATGGAGTTTTTAGAAGATTTTTTCAGTAGTTTTTGGCAAAGAAGGGCTATGAGATGGCTTGATGCCAGGTAAGCATTTCTGGTGCAACTTAGGGTTATAACACAGAAGCCTGCCCTTTCGCCTGCTCAGTGCAAGTGATGCACCTCTCCACCAACTAGGCTATCAACCTAGAAGGCTCTTCTTAGTCACTCTCTTCAAGAGTGTAACAATTCTTCGCCAACTATGGTAAACTCTTTCCCACTTGTCAGTCCTCTACTATGATGGAGCATAATTTTAAACTTGGTTGTACTAGCGATTTGTCCATTTGGGTCATATCAACCTGACTGATCTGGGATATGTCCACTTGTTGCTCCTCCATGTTTTCTTTGATGTCCAACAAATGTTTAGCTATATTGATTTTGCCTAGTGTCCCAACACTTCTCTCCTTATCAAGATCTAGCAAACCTTTACTTATTAAAGAGAATGTTTCCTCACAAAATTTCTTTACTTATTTATCTCTCCCCCTGCTTTCCAATATGTTCTTCTCCCAAACCTTTAGCAAGATATTACCTCTGGTTTGTTTCGCGATGGATAATTTTGAGGTGTTGACCATATCTATCTTCGTTGTAGCTATAATAGCATCTTGGAAAGCAACCTGTGCTACCCCGAATTCTCTTTCTTTCAAATAAATCTTCTATAATATTTTCTCTATCGTCCAGAAATGGTTCTGAATGGTTCTCACCTTTTACATCTATTTTTGTTGAGCCCTAAGTACCTTATGTTGGATTTCGGCGGCCTACAATTTGAACATTTTTATGTATACAACCCGTTTCTCAGCCACCTCCAATTTCAACTGCAACTCTATAATTTGTTGCTCCTCCTGGCTTACCTACATTTGTCTAGTTTTCTCCAACTGGTGCATCTGCTCGAGGTCGGACCTGAGCTTCTCGATTTCACGCAGGTCGGTTGTTCGGGCTTCCTCAAGGCTCCTGCTCATCTCGTCCCTAACATTTTCTTCGGCAGTAGCTACCTTAGCTTCCAATTTACTGATTAGGAGTTTCTTTCATTTCAACTGGGTCGTCAAAGTCCCAACTGAGGACTGATTGGTTGTAGCATAAGGCCCTAGCATCCTGGCTATCTCCTCTGCAAATTTTTCCTCTTTTGCGGCCTTCCCATCTATCATGATTTTAAATTTTTTAGCTAATATTCCCTCTTTTTGATAAAATGCTTTCCTTACCATGACCTTTCTTTTCTTGTCAAATAAAAATTCATTGGGAGGCAACTCCTCTACAAAAATAGGCATCAATTCTTCATTGAAAATCCATCCCTCATCAGGATTCCTCTTTGTGAACTGCAAGGGTGTGACAATAGAAATCAGACTGCTAATTTTCTTGGATGTTTGTTTCAGGGTGACTTCTATAACCGACTTGTTTGTCGTAAGCGGAAGTGATTTGCCCGATCCCTGTGAAGGTATCTCCAATTGGCCTTGGGCTTGCTTGCCCGGTGCGCCCTTTTCAGGGTTTCCTTCCTACTTCTGGGGGACTTCGGCTCCTAGCTCTGAGGTTCCAGCCTCCCTGGTGTTGCCTTGGTCCTTTTCCCCACTAGGAATCGAGTCCTTTTCACCTTTGGCTCCCATATTCTTTGTAACTGGAAGCTCTAGGGATTCACCTTGTAAAATCTGGGGGAGACAACTCTGTCGGTTTTCCCGAAATTTCAAAAATTCATCCATGTCTCCAGGTGGCAAGGCTTGAATCTGACTTAGGACTTCCGCGAAGGACCTCATGCCCCAGAATATTTCATCATGCAGGGAATCCTCGTGTTCATACCTCTTCAGGCCACAACTTGCCAGGTGATTGCTCAAAACCTTACTAGGGTCATGCTTCTTAAACTCAATGTCTACCAGCTTCATTTCTTCTAGAGCCGCAGTCTCGGTTTTGCATGGCCAAAATATAACAAGGAATATGCACCAATATGAATAGGGAAGGGAGGCCATACCTTTTTTGATACTCCTTTGAGATCCTTTCTTATCCCACTGAGCATAGACCGTCTGGCGATCTCATGGCATAATAGCTTATCTGGAAGAAATAGCGGGAGGGCATATGGAGGGACAGAGTTGCCAAAAACCATGATATACAAAAATTTTGCCTCTAGATACCAATCTTCCATGCTGCTTAGGCTGGTCGCAATGCTATCTGATATCATGGAAGGTAGCTGGAAAAAAATGGCGACATGAAGTGGCACCATTACCTAGTTGAAGATCTCATAGATGAATTCTTTTTCCTTATCCTCCCAAAGCTTCGAGTGGTAGACATGGATGGCCTCTGTACTAGATGGAATCCAGCTCCATCTCATTAGAGGGAAATGTGTCATGAAAAAAATGGCATCCATGATGTAGGCAGACATGAAAAACAAAGTTGCTTTCCCACTCACCTTCTGCGCTCGATATTCGGTAATTAGACTGGTTAAACTGCCCGACAATAGTTTGGCCCAGTCGAAAGAAATACCTTCAGTGACTGTATGAATCAGAGGCACCCACAGGAGAAAACAATGTGTGGTGTCCTCCCTCCCATACAACCTACAGGCCATCATTTCTATATACATGAATGGTGGGTCTAAGGAGGAGACTGAATAAATTCCATTAGAATCTGCCCTAAATTTTGTGGGGTGTGAAACCCAATCCCTGATCAGATCGGACAAGTTTCTGCCATATTTCTCGCATTCCTTCTCCTTGCAACCTTCCAAAAATTTGGCATTGTATGCGAAGTTTGGTGAGGGTGACAGCTGATACATTGCCTGCAAATGTTCTGGTCTAAAAGTCCCAATCGTCACCTTCTTCTCGCCGATGACTGTTCTGGTCGGGATATCCACATGGTCAAGCACCCATCTGATCATATCATAATAAGGGAGGAGCCGTGGTATTGCTGCTATTTTGTGCATTTCTACCTGAATGACGATTTTGTATCTGGTGGCCAAATCATCCTTCTCATTATCACTGGAATCATTTGAACAATTCGCCGATTCAGACTGAAGAATGTCGGAGATGTGTGTCCAGGTTTTGACAGTATTAATACTTCAGGGTGAAGTATCGAAAAAAACATCGGAGCCTTCGAAATCCACCTTGAACGCCTTTCATGGAGCCATGAAAGAGAATTATGTACACAGATCACCTGTAGTAAGAATTGTAAATACAGACAAAAGTTATCCTGATGAAAAAAGCTCTGCGCGCAAAATAGAAATAAAATTTAAATAATGAAACAAACCCCTTATTTTAGTCATTTAAAACCTTGATGTCCTTGCGAACCAAATGATCAAATCACTTAAAGAAATATTTAGCAGTAAAAGCGAGATCCTACTATCTTTCACCTCGCCATAGTCCAAATAAATGCCATAATTGTTTGACGAGTCATAGCACGAATCAATGCAAAAAGCATTTAAAATTACTCCACGGATGGTGAGCATTAAATTTTTCATTGATGCATCAATTAATCCTACTTATCCCCTTTAGTTAAGTTTGTTTTTGTCTTGAATTTCCCCTTTTTTTCATTCCCGTTATTAGGAGAAATCTCTCCTACCCTTTGAGCCCCCAAAATCTGAAATCTCGATGATGCGATATAGTTTAAAAAATGTGATCTTACTTAAGCTCTTAAATAACCCATGCTTAATTAATAAAAATCACGACTTCGCAACTCGGGGCTACGAAGGTATATTTTTTTGGGAGAGCGATTTCCGAGTCGTGAAACCCCAACAATGATTAACTAGGGTTTAAAGTGACTTACCCCTGACACCAACCTGGGTGAACTTTTTAAAACCATTTCGCGACTTCGCATATTGGAGTTTGAAAACCTTGCGACTTGTAACTCCCGAAGAGTGATAGTCTGAGGTAATAAAAGTGATATACTTTCTTAATGATTAAGCAACACTGACTTAGGACTATAACGACCATCGCCACTTCGCATGTCAGGGTAAACTTTTGATTTCAAGAATTACATTTCAACACTTGTAAAAGGTGGCTCCAACAACTGGGATCATGGTATATCCTCTTAAGGTTGAGGAAATACTTCAATTGCCTCCCCCACACATGATTAGACAAGTTCAAGGTTTACAGGGGAAAGATAACTTTCTGCGTTAGTTTATAGTGAATTATGCCAATATCACTAAGGTTTTCATGCGCCTATTGAAGAAAGACACCCCTTTTATCTGGGATGAGGGAGCCCAGGAGTCTTTCAATGCCTTGAAGAAAGCCTTGGTATCAACTTGTCTGCTAAAATCTCTTGATTACAGTAGAGATTACTTGTTATATATTGTCGTGTCCCAAGAGACGATTGGTATGGTTTTAGTTCAGGAGAATGATGAGCTCCATGAGCACGTCATCTACTATCTCAGTCAAAATTTATTTGGTCCGGAGCTTAATTACTCTCACGTTGAAAAGATAGCTTTGTTGGAAATGTGTAACAGTTAGCATATGCTTGTCATTGATGGAAAGTAAAAAAGTGAAGATGACAGGAAAACAGAAGACAAAGGAAATTAAGCTCAGGAGGAATAGCAGTCTTATATGCACAAGAAGCATAGGAAAGAGACCGAGAACCGTCGGATCTCACTCGGAAATCCCGACTGCAGTTGGATCGGGAAAAGCTGCGCAGATGTTAAGCGCAGGAGTTAAGCGCAGAAAAGAAGTGATCTAAGCCGTAAGATTGGAAGCAAACCCCGACAGCTGTCAGATATGCAGAAGATGCGAGGGAGATAAGCCATCGGAGAATCGGGGATCGCGATTTCAAAATGCAAAGAACACTTGACAATGGAAACCCCGATTTCGCGATATGCGATTTTGCGATATGATCGCAGCCGTTAAATCGAAAAAGAGGTCTGGACCATTGATCTCATTCATCGGAGAATCGGGGATCGTGATTTCAAAATGAAAA
>JZKD02S1677759.1:375983-387306 GCA_000966675.3 Picea glauca
TTGTATATGCCATTGTTTATCCCCCTGCATTATTGTGATCATCATTTAGTGTCTCAGCAAAGAGTTTAAAAGAAGCATAATTGTTTAAGCACGGTAACAACTGATTCACCCCCCCTCTCAGTTGACTAACAAGCTTTGGCTACTGTTCATGCAGTCCAACATTTACGACACTATATATTACTTTGCAAAACTATTGTAGTCATTGATGTTAATCCATTTCAATACGTCCTCACTAGGTGTATCATAGGCAAGAAATATAATAAATGGATTGTCATCTTACAAGCATTTGATCTCGACTTTGCTTCAGCCAAGTCCAAGAAGTCACTAGTTTTTAAAGAGTTAATATCCAATTTCTCACAATTAGACAAGGACGTTATCCATGTTGATTCGTTTGTAGATGAACACATTTTCCTTGTCTCGTCATCTGACCCCCGGTATGGAGACATTGTTTTATATCTTCAAACCTTTATTTTTGCTCAACATCTCTCATGAGATGATCGATGACGAGTTAGATACCAACCCAAGAAGTATACAATCATCGGTGACACTTTGTATCATCGAGGAATAGATAGTATCTTACGTTGTTTCTTAACTCACAAGGAAGCCGAGTTAGTCCTAAATGACTGCCACAAAGGGGCTTGTGGTGGTCACCTATCTGGGCTTGCGACAACGAAAAACATCTTGTGATCCAGTTACTTCTGGCCCACCATCTTTAAAGATTGTATTGAAGTGATTAAGAAGTGTCACCCTAGCCAAGTGTTCACTCAAAAAATGCGCTCGCACCCAACCCCTCTTCATCCAATCATTACCGTCGGTCTCTTCACCAAGTGGGGGGTAGATTTCGTCGTTTGCAACCCAAATTCGGCTAGGGGGTATAAACACATCATCGTGTTTGTCGACTATTTTACCAAATGGGTCGAAGCCATGACTACTGTAAAGTTTAATGGGAAGACTACAACCTTCTTCGTGTTCAACCAAATTATCGCCCAGTTCGGTATCCCGAGTGAGATTTTCACTAATCATGGTAGTCAATTTCAGAATGAAATGATGGTAGAACTAGTGTCCAAGATGGGTTTTAAACATGGTCACTCATCTCCTTATTAGCCCCAGGAAAATAGGCAAGTAGAGGTCGTCAACAAGTCTCTCAAGACCATTTTGCAAAAAACTGCTAGTCGGAGTAATTCCAATTGGAACATCATGTTGTATTGCACGCTTTGGGCATACCAAACCTCGGTTAATACTACCACCATGTTTTCCCCTTTTCAGTTAGTGCACGGTGTGGATTCAATACTTCTCGTTGAATGCTAAATCCCTTCTCTCAAATTGGCAGTTGAGATCCTACCTGACACTTCAGATTTAGAGTGACGCCTAGTGCACCTAGAGAATCTTGACGAGCAGTGTTGAGACACCTTTACGACTATCGAGGAAAACAAAAAATGTGTCAAGGTTTAGTATGACAAGTCTATCTGTCCCCGGTTGTATACCGAGGGTGACTTGGTCCTTTTGTATGAAGAATCCAAAGGACCACTAGGGTTTGGCAAGTTTAAACCCATGTGGCATGGTCCTTATATCCCGTGACGTGTTCTAGAAAAAGAAGTGTATGAATTGGAAGATTACGAAGGGAAGAAAGTAGTTGAGCCTAGAAATGGGCTCTACTTGAAAAAGTATTATGCTTGAGCCCTCGGCTTCAGAGAAACCCTTTGTATACTAATGTAAATTTAGTGTATATACATCTTTTTTCTTTTTTTCTTTGGCTTGCTTATCGAGATTTCCCTTTTTTTTGGCAAATGTCAATGGAGTCTTTGGTCTACCTAGGATTCACAGATGGATCCAATCGTCATACATAGAACTTGGCTTCCTCCGCTTGGGTGATTTACTCACCTGAGGGTCTACTAGTGTCTTCAGGTGGCGTATGCCTAGGGCCATCCATGAACAATGTGTCTAAATATAGCGCTGTCATAGAAATTTTGCATGATGCTATCTCACATTGTATTCGCTCTCTAGAGGTTTGCCTGGATTCTCAATTAATAGTATGTCATTCGAACGACAGTTATCGTGTGCGTGATTTGACATTACTCCATCGATTCCTATGGGTACGTCTTTTAGAACGACAATTTGATTTTATTACATACTTCCACATCCCTAGAAGTTCTAATCATGTATCCGATGCCTACGCTAATTATGTTTTAGATTGGAATTTGTCACATTAATAAAGAAAATAAGACCATTAAATCAATGTACACATTGTAAGATAAGAGTAAATCCGAAGATCCCTCTTTATATATTTCCAAAAAATATGTTGTTTATATTACAAAATTGGGGCTAAAACCCTCAAAATACATATACAACTGATATACATGTCCCATGACATGTATGCCTGTGGCACCGAATGTGTATCATCATAGAAACCCATGGTGTTTTTGAGACACCGAAAGAATCATAGCCATGCTCTAGGTACACCGACAACCTATTGTTGCATGGCTTCATGTAGAACCTCCACCTGAACCACAGGAATCCTCTTTGTCAGACGAGATAGGTTACCCTGGACGTTCTGTAGGACTCTCTCTACTTCTCCTCCCACTGCCTCATCTCCCCGGTGCCTCTGCCTATGTCATAGGAATCCTTCTGGACGTTGTGGACCCACATCTGCAATCACACATGTATCGAATTAATAACACCATCCAAAAATTGTTTTTGTCCTCCTTAATACAAAAATACAAAAAAATGAAATATATAAAAAAAATTACCTATGGCACCGTAGGGAGATCCTAGTGGAAGAGGCATATCAGGATCCCTTCTGAAATCGATTCCCGCATAGGTATAATCGTCCAAAGATATGATTTGTCTCCACCACCAGAAGAAAAAATCATCATTGTAGGGTGTCACCACCCTACCTCCCCCTTGTCATTTCATGACCTCGATCCATCGTGCCATATTCGGATCACGTGGTCCTCTAGGAATGATCTCCACTAAAGGTCCCATACCTGGGACTCACTCAAAATATAAGCTGCAAAGGATAGAGGCAAACCCGAAGTTTCATTTCCCCCTTGCTTGCACTCTATCAACTGACCTTTCATGTTGGCCAGAAGTGAGGTACACCAGTCATAGATGATGGGTCTAGCACACTCCAGTGCATAAAACATAAGTGGTCTCGATGCTTGATGCAACAAGGTCGATCCTATTATCCTAGTAAGCATGAGCACAATAATCTTTAGGCTGAGGTTACCTATATCCTGGATAGGGATTTGACTTCCCACCATGGGAGTCCCTGCAACATAGTGGGCCTCGATGTAGACCTTCATCCCACTCCCTTCCCTGCGAGACTTGAGGTCAAGAACCTCTCTTAGGCGTGAAATCCCAATCAAGAAGTAGATGTCCTCTACTTCGATCCTTAATGGTTTTCCATCAAGGATAAAGCTCTCTATATCAAGATCCCAATAGCCCACCAGCATTTCCATCCTCACTTGGGCCCTCATTCCTTTGAGAGCCCAAAAATTGTATAAAACACATATTTTTAAAGTATCTTGAGCCACCAAATCATGATCCACTGCTGCATCTACCTCCTCATGCTCTTGCTGTCTCCATTCCAACACCATCCTACAAAAAACCAAATCATTTTTGAGTTAGAAACATCTTTTTTTCCATTTGTGCACATATACACAGTTTATTTACAAACAGTCGCAGGTAGGGCCTACTATACGCCCCTTATAGTTCACACAGGGGCGTATAACTAGTCGTATACGCGACCTATGTAGGGAAACCCGCGTATACCAAAAAACCCAATTTGCACCCTTAAAAACTAACAAAATAGAACCTAACTCAAAATTGTAAACCATTGAAATTGAAGAGGATGGGATGAAGAGTTACCTAGTCCAGAAGGTGCGTGGTTATGTTGCCTATTTCTCTCACGATCGTCGTTTCAATTCTGGAGGTGTTTTAGTCCAAATTGCACTATTTGGGTAAAAATGAAAATGATACAGTAAATTTTGATTTTATTACTATTTATAAGCCATTTTTTACCGACTTGATATAGTTTTATTATATTGTTTTCCCTAATGGACTAATTCAAAAATGGTTTTAAGCTAATTTTTGTAGCTTCGACTCAATTTTCTTGCGGATTTCAATGTCATAGTTGGTCGTTCGTCTCCTCACACAGGTACATTCATAACCTAGAATATAAGATAGGAACCTACTCTATCGTGCATTCTTTGCATTATCCTTCATCTACCATTTTTTACGCCTTAGGTACGAACCCATTTATTATGATGCATAAACCTTCATCTTCTATTAATAGCGTCGTTAATAAATGGTAGAGACTTACCAAACATGGGTACCCTAGTTAGAAACTCTTCGTCATTTGGTGCCCATGCTGAGTTTTTCCTTAGGACTGGGAGTCTATTATAATTCAATACATGACTTTACAATGAGACTCATTTCCCATTCATGCACACGCAGCCTTATTACCCACGGATTCCCAATAATGAGTCTCAGTTAATCTCTTTTACGACTCATCCAAAAAATGAAAAGATCACCAAGTGATTTGTCCCTTTCACACTCATTAAAATTGGATTTGAAAGATCATGAGTCCTAGTTAAGCTCTTTTCCGATTCGCTATCAAAAATAGAAAATATTGTCGAGTGAACTTGTCTTTTTCACACTCGTAAATTGGATTTGAAAAGACATCTATTTGGCACAAGTTTACCCCTTCTTCACACCAAGTATACTAAAATACATAAAAAAGGACATTTTTTGGTGTTAATTTGTGATTGTATCTCATGCCCTTGCTTGTTGTATTGAGCCTTTAGCCGGTTCTCACTTTGCATTATAAACCGTTGCCTAAGCAGTTTTCATCCTCAACCAAGAAAAGCCTTGTTTTTATCCTTCACAATTTGACACCCTATACCCTGGAAGGAACAACACCCCGAGTGTCCATCTCCCACATGCATTTCCTTGCATTGAGCATAGGTACATTCCATTACTGGAGCTATATTTTCTTACTTGCGACACTCATTCCCTCCTCTCTATCATAACATTCATTTGTTATGAAAAAACAAAAAAATATGGGAGGGAAGGGAATACTATATTGTAATTGGAATCAATCGTCTCACCTTTGAACATAGCACAAAGTTATTGGGTTCGTGTGTCATCATAATTTTGGGTTTAGCATGGCCTTAGGAAGCTCATCTCACTACAAAGTTTTTCTCTACCGACCGGTTACTCTTCCAGTCCCTATAGAGAATGCTATTGATGCCTCCTGCATCCAATTGTCACATCATTGAGTCAATGTTGTCAAAGTTCACCATATGTCTCATGCTCTTGTTCAAAGGATGTATATCAACCTGTGTTGGACACTCCTCAAAAATATTAACTTTTCATGTCAGCCATACCCTCAGTTTGTCTCAGAATCACATGATACTTTGGTCTTATCATGCATCCTAGCCCTACTTTCATCATTGGTAGGTCACCTTGAACCCAACAATTGACATTTCATCATTGGTTGTCGACTGGGTGGTTTCCCTTATGTTTGACGCAAGACATCTATTCACACTTTGGGATTCGTGCAGTGTCTTGGATGCCATTAGCCTTATTGGTGGTTTCCTCACCTTTGTCAAGAGGTTTTCACTATTGGTTTCTATTCAGAGGGTCCTTTCCATGTACCACTTGCATTTGGCACACACAAAAGACACACAGGGTCATTGGTTCATGAACATGTTCTTCGTCTGATCTCCACCAAATAATGAAGCTCCGAGTTTGTTCCTCTTGTTGACTGATGAGAGATGCCTCAATTCTCTCCTTTTAGCGGGTCTCCTTCCATTGACTTCAAGTCATTTATTCTGGATATGGGACCTAGAGTTTTATGAGTACCTTGAGGCTTGCAGTCATTAGTGGCAAGCTCTCTCACCATTGATAGATGGGAATACATCAATGTCTCCTGATCAATGGATCTCTCAAGTGTTCGACACCAACTCCTTTATTCACATTTGTAGGGATGTACTCAGTTCCTTGGTACTTAATTTCAT
This sequence comes from Picea glauca, assembly GCA_000966675.3. Lineage (NCBI taxonomy): Eukaryota > Viridiplantae > Streptophyta > Pinopsida > Pinales > Pinaceae > Picea > Picea glauca. The sequence goes on from JZKD02S1677759.1 coordinate 382,004, forward strand.
TATCGGTAGGTTGTCTCGCATTTGTTAACTATATACTTCAATGACCGGTAATCAAACGATGTCTCATCGTGTTTGACCTCAACTCATTTATTCACATGATGTAGACTTGCACCATTGGAGGATAGTATAGAAGACTTGAAAACATCACTATGTGGTTGTAGCTTTCCTGAGATGTTGCTTCGATTTCATTGGACCAGTACCTATTTGACTTCAGTGATCATGGGAGATCAAATTGTACTACATGGTATATAGATATCTTCAGATTGATTTTTGAGACTCGTTTCACTGAGCCTTGTTCATGACTATGACAAATTTTGTCATATAATTGCATTTGTATTTTCCTATTCATGGCCATGAACACTTGTTTGGCATATTTTTCACATGGATCTGCATTATATTCTTGGAAGCCATGTATGCAAAGTCAGTACATAATGTAATGAGAAATTGAGTTCGTCCAGCTAGTTCTCTACCACTCCACTTCTGGGTTATTTATAATGTATTTCGGTCATCGCAGATACTCCTGTGATATCACACATTAGGGGGCATTTGTTATAACAATATTTTCCTCACCATTGCTATCTTGCACAGAGGACCTTTTTCCATTTCCCTATGCAAACTTTTCATCCCTTTTTTGATGAATACAGAGAAAAAAATATACATTTTTCCACATATATGCTCCCTAAATGCTATGCAAGATGCGTATACGCTTGCTGCTCCATTACAACTCGCGTATAATGGAATTTGTGCCAGAAAATATAAAATGAGGTCGAGTTTCCATGTCATGACAAAATATCTCTGATCCTTGGCCTTCCATATATTGGAAACGTTCCGACTTGGCCCTTTAGTTGCATTTTAGAGGCTATAAGAGCACAATTTCAAACTATGGAAAAGAAGGAGAAAGCATTAAACTTTGAGAGAAAAGTTACTCTAGAGAAATTAGTTCATATTGAGTCTACATCCCTTTGTCCCTCAAGTCTAAACACAATGTTCAACCCCCAAGCTCTTCCCTTATTATTGAGAGGACATCTTTGCCTCTTTCTCATGAGCTTGCCTTTGGTGGAGGATTGAAGTGGTGGGGACCCAGTTGGAAGGAACTTGGTTTCTTGGTTTTGAACCGTGTTGACATGGAAGTGTGTAACATTGACACTTCTGTTGATCAATTATTAATAGAAATACTCCTTTCTCATCCTATTGGTATATTGCAAATATATGATTATTATCCATGGGTATGTTTGTAATGTTTATTAATGGATTATGTTATTTGATGTGCTAACCCCTTTTGTATCATCACTATATACTTTATTTGCTTGTTTGTTGAGAACTTATCGCAGGTATAAAGCTTTGGGTCAAAGTGCTCAATGGTGGAACATCATCAAACATTGGATCGAGGTAGGTATCTTTCTTATATTGCACATTAGTTTATATAGCATATGTTGGAATTGAGTTGATTTTTGCAGTCATACCTGTCTGTTGTGGTTTACCCTTGGCCATGGAGAGTTTTTCCCTTGTAACAACGAGTAGGATAAGGGTTCACAAAAATCTATTACCACAAACATACCCTTCTTTTGTCAATCCAGTAGTAGTGGATCTAGCAAAACCAACAACATACTTTTCAGTTCAATATACATAGCCAAGAGCTAGGGAACAGGCTCTCTCACCATAAATAAGAAGCTTCGCCATCAAAGGTAGCAGTAGCATTAGTTTACCTAGCAGTTTCTCTTGTCAAATAACTTGTTCTAGAACCCCTAGAAGAATCCATAGTTTAAGCAACGGATAATCCAATAATTTCATATCCTTCACTTGCAAAACCAAGTACAATCTTATGAGTAAAAAAATTGAAACTAATTTTTTTCTAATTAGTTCAAAAAAAAAAAATATTAATTCCAAGAATAGAAAAAAATATGTAATTATTACTCATCATTTTTCACCTTTTTCATTTTTGCATTCCACAAAGAGTAACATTTTTTCAATTGCAAAGAGGAACAACAAATGTACCTAGAGAAAAATAACTTACATCAAATAATAAGAAAGATTTGATTATTCTCCATCTAACTAGGACTGAGCATGGATCTTCTCCTATCTAGAACAAAAAGAATACTTAATTTATTCGGTCAACAAGCTTCAAAGATAGGAGAAAAAAAAACTTAATTTATTTTCTCAACAGGATTAAAAAATAATAATAGGATTCAATTGATTATTGATAAAAGAATAAAGAAAAGTATCAAAATAAAATTTCAGATCGAAATGATTGATTCTTTGTATTTTGTAAAATTTCAAATCAAAATCAGTGTTATGAGTAAAAAATTTGAAAATAGGCTTGATTTTTTAACTAATTAATTTCAACAAAAACACAAAAATTAAACTAGATTGTCATTCCAGGAATAGAAAGATGTAAAAAATTTCAAATCAAATTCAATTTTGTGAGTAAATGTTTTGAAAATAGTCTTGATTTGTTTATTAATCAATTCAACAAAAATACAAACATTAAATTAGGTTTTCATTTGGAGAATAGAAAAAAAGTAATTATTGTTGGAGATATTAATTACAAGTCGTGAGCTTCATGATTCTCTCTATCACATAAAACAAAAAAGTTTAGTCTTTCAAACATGCCAAGAAAGAGTGTTAGAAAAAGTTATTTAATGAGTTAATCTTTATATTTCTCGAGCTTTGTTATGTAAATGAGAGTTTGAAATTTATTTTAGTCTTAAATGTTTTCATTCAGTTTTTACTTCTACATGAAATCTCACTTTTATCTATATATGTCTGAGTCTGTAGGTAGTAGAAAATATAGAATAGAATAGAATAGAACAAAATATAAGAAAATAGTCTATAGACAAGAGCAACAACAACCGTGAGGAGTTTGAGAATTCTCATAGCACAAGCTCTATGTTGTGTATGTCACAGAATTAGTTGGAGAAAAATCTCATCATAGTTATTGTATTATGTATTAGCATGTGTTATCACTGAAATTTCATCCACACATGGCGACAAGAAATCAGCATCGTCAAACAGTAATGATGTCACTCATGGCCCTGAATTAATCTCACAGCATTCCAAAAAGGTCAAAAACTATACAAAGTAGTGAAAAATTGAAGAGCTCTTTACAGAAGTTGGGCATGCACGCACATGCGCGGAACAAGAACGTAGAATGCGTGCATACGTGCATGATGCGCGGTTGTTAGCACAAAAAGCCGTGCACCTGCTAAACGACGCATTTATGAATGTGGTCGGCCTCCCAACCACTTATGGTTCAACTCCCAAGCTGATTTGACTTCCAAATCCGGGCTGGATCCGAATGGTGGGCTGGTCAAAGACCTAATAATGCCCTAAATGGCCTCTTTTCACACTACAAAGCAGTTACACAATAACCCAATGCAATGCTATAAAAAGCCATGAATGCACCTCATTTTCTCAAGGAATTTCAAGTAATGTTATGCTTCCTATATTATTTTAAGGACTCCATCCTTGGCAAGAACACATTGGCACCATTTCATTGAGCAATCCACCTCTCCATTGAGTGGATTTGCAAGGAGTTATTTCATCACCATTTTCATTTTTCTTGTTGTAAGGAGAGCAAGCTAGTGAGGGTTCAAGATCCTTCCCTTGAAGGAAGAAGGGACTCATATTCCCCTTTCTTCTTGGTGCTTTGATTTCATCAATAGATCAGCCTAAAAACATTGGTGACATGGGTCTTTTTGTGTTTGTTATCTCTATGTCCCTATGCTTGTGATTTTTGTTTTTATTAGTTTAATTTTTGCTTACAGTTTTGTTTTTCTTTCTCTAACTCTTTCCTCTACAGCTGTCATGCTCAGCAAGACCCAACTAGGCATGAAAGCACCTCTTATTTGCTCACCAAGGTGATGAAAAGGGTGCAACAGATTGGTGACTCCGCTGGGGAAAGGTATCAAATTCCTACCTCATTTGGGTTTATTTTTCTCTTCTTTTAGTTTGATTAACTTGCAGGTGCACAAACCGACCTAGGCCGACCTGTCAACCATTCAATTCAAAGGATAATTGAGAGAAATCCATCCGGATTTTTATTTCTCGGCCGTGTGTCAGAGGTGCGCGGGTATTCCACCCCACAGGCGTGCATCGTGCATGCATGCGCTTAATTGACATCCATTCTCTGTGCGCGTTCACTTTCAGACCTATCTCTGTTCACGCGCCTGTGCTCTGTGCACCTTTGTCTGCACTAGGGGCCACGCATTTAAGAAAAATTTCACATTGTAAGTTGTTGGGATGTGGTGAAGGCCATTTGCCTTCTTAAAAATGATGTTAAGCATGCTCTAAACACTGCACTACACTTAGTCCCCTCATCATATAAAGGGGTTAGTCAAGCACACATAGGCACTTAGGAGGATAAAAATCAATTTTCCTTATTTTTCTTTTTGCCACATGGATGGATTGCTTTGACTTACAATCTAAAGTGGAACTCATTTTTAATCACATCTAAACTTACATAGGGACTGAAAACTGAATTACAATCGCTTAGTATGCTCTTCTCTCGTGCATTCAAGCGACCTTGAGAATCAGAAAAGGATTGTGAAAGCAATTTCATCTCCCTTAAACAAAGTTTAAAACCTTTAGGAGAGGACAACGACCCTTCTTGGGACCCCTCTTAGTTTTCTTTTGAAAAAACATCTTAATATTGTAACGGTCCCATACATGCCCACATGTCACAAAGATAGGATAGTGTTTGAAGTTTTTCTTTCTTAGATCAAAACACTAGGGAATTTTAAAGGTTTGTAATGGGCCCATACATGCCCACATGTTCAATCTAGGATAGTTTCAAGATTTTTTAGATTACATCACAATAGGGAGTTAAAGGATAGTAACGGACCCACATGTCCACATGCTAGCTTCCTAGGGATTTTGAATTATGCAAGGTTGTACCAAAGGCACTTAGTTAACTAGGTAATCAAACTCTTGTAAGGACCAAGCGAAGTCCACATGCAGCAAGGTGACATCTAATTCACTAAAATTGGCACACTTTCACTCACACACAAAAGTCACTTCTCACTCACATAGCTTCTTCTTGAAACGTGGAGGTCAAAGTAAGTTTCCTCCAAAGGGATTCTGAAAATACCCCATCTTTTATTGACGAGACTATCCACTCCCATTTTTAATCAACGAGGTTGGTTTACACCCCCAACCTCCCAAAACAATTGCATCTAAAATCTTTCTAAATACTCACTAAGTTTTCCTCCACAGGAGGTGCCAAAAGAAATTTTTTAGTCTAGGTAGGATTTCGGGGATAGGCATCCAAATAACTCCCCGTTATCTGGTTCTCACATTGTCAAAAC
>JZKD02S1677761.1:0-16114 GCA_000966675.3 Picea glauca
AACACACTGAAAATCTATGACCAACTAACAAAAAGAAACAACATACGCTAATAAAATCTAGGAATCAACCAAGCAAACACAACTTCTCTCAATGATCGTACTAGTTGGTGATGAAATCCAACGTCGTGTGATCAAGTCAAGAGGGGGCTAGGAAATGGTGGAACAATTACAATGGCGACCTGCTTAACGGACTTTCAACTTGGTGCAAGCTCCCATGCAGTAATTGTGGATTTACCCTTCAAGGAGCCCGAGTGAGTTTTACCAATGTCTGTTCCAGGTACAGTGAGACTTCCCTTCACCGTCACCTTGTGTAAGTACCTAAAGATTATGATAACTAAAGACACCAATTTGTAGTGAGTCCCTGGGCAGGTATAGTCAATAGTTTGATCTGAAACGTATGGGCAGGATAACAAGTTCGAAATCAACCCGAGAGGGTCCCACATATAATCGTGGGTATACCTCCAAGCGACCCCCAATATACGATCCGATCACTACAAACAGTTGAACCACAGAGGGATAATCTCTGTAATTCGCCCGAATGTGACCTGGTGCGTAACCCCTGTGTGAGAAGGGGATCCCAGAAAAACAATACGACAAATTGATTTGACTCTCCCTAGCTCAGGATGCTCATGTTTGTTTTGAAAACTTTCGACAGTTGTACTCACAGCCTAATCCAAAGTGCTAACCCTAGTCTACTGTTGGTGGAAGATCCTAAAAACAAAAATGTTCTAGATAATTTTTAATTAGCGTTCGTTTTACAACTGTTATTTACTCAAAGGGTGCGCGAAAGTGAAACTGATGGAATGAGGACTCAATTCTCAAAAAGATGCATAAAAGATGATAAGCAATCGTTTCTTTTCAATGAACGCCTATTTAAGGGAAAGAGAAAGAGTCGTTTTCAATTTCAAACACTAATATGAAATGTCCTCAATCAATTGGTTCTCAATCAAATCCAATGCAATGCTAAAACATTTTCAAAAAATGCCCTCTAATATGCAAACCAATCACTAAAATGTATCTTTTGTTGTTTTGTATGTGAATGATGATTAATTCAATGCAAAGACTTCTCCTGCTAACTACCCTTTAAGATCAAGGAGATTCAGACAAGTATGAGCAGATTTCGCACACACGACACACACCCTCTTGCTGTGATTGAAACAAGAAGCAAACAGAAAACAAAAGATAACAAAGAAAAATCAAACAATTCACACAAAAAGAGAGGTGTTCAAGAACAATGACCTCAAAAAAACCAAACGAGAAGATTCGTAGACTTCTGATGTCCTTACCCAAATTTTCTGCTTAGTCAGACAAGAGAGAAAAAAGCAGTGGGTCGATTCCAAGTTCTCAACAGGAGAAAAAACTCAAAATAAGAGAGAAGGTCACAAAATATGAACAAAAAGTGCCTACTTCTAAGAAAATAGAGGGTCAAAGGGTCATTAGGAAGATATACTCAAGCATCAAGAAGCTGAGCAAAGACAAAAACAGAGACTGAACTGCAGAAAAGACAATTCTGGAAGGTATTTTTGCCAAGGAGAGGCTGGTGCTATGGTGTAAGGGCCACCAGAGCATTATAAAGCTCTGTTTAAGGCCTCCAGGGAGTGTTGGCACTGGGCTAACATGGGCATAGGGGCGCCAGGCTCAAAAAACTCTGAAAAATGTCAAAAAAAAACTCAGTCATTTTTTTATCAATCAGGATGCATGTGATGGACTAAGGATTTAATCAGCAAGTGCGATCATATATAAAGGGGTGAAAAAGGCCTAAGAAAACAAAGGGTAAGACAAGGTCTATGAGGAAAAACAAAACTGAAAAGTTTCGATTCATTCCCCAATGGAGTCGCAAATTTCTGTTGAAGGAAAATCTCCCTGCGGACAGGTAGATCTCCTCTTGAGAGCTAGACTCTTAACTCTTAAGATAGAAGATGCTTATCATGGAGACTGACTTCCTTTTAGGTCTATATAAACTAATGTGTGAGGAGGAAGGAGAAAATAAGTACCTTTTACCGGTGTTTGTCCCTACACGGTTCGAGTTGAGCTCCAATCTTTCGCTCCTCGATAAGCCCTGTAGACAAACGAAAGTACAACCACTTCCTACTCTACTGAGATTAGCTTAAAACAGATCTATCTTCTTAGAGACAAGTTCATGTGAAATCAAACACAAACTAGAAAGAAACATGCCAAGCATATTATATTGATGAGAACAATAATGAAAGAAACTTACAACTGTAGATGCGAGCGCAGCAGCTTCGTCAAGTCCTCCTTGTCTAACCCTTACTCAAAAGACCCACGATCAGAATGACAATAGCTTCACTGATAATTCTCCTCCACTTCACTATGTGTTTCCTATGAGATCATAGGTTTCCTACCTCCAATCCCTCTTTCACCATAAGAAAGCCTGCTTATATAGGTTTAGAGAGGCTCAACCACTTGAGATATCTTTGGGGTAAGTTGAGGATTTTCATCCTTGAGTTAGGGATCTTCCCTAAGATCATGGTTGGACTAGGGATTCGAATACAACTGCCTTCCAAGATTGAAAAGATCTTTCCCCCATTATTCTCAACAAACCAACTGCTGCCCAAAATAGGTAGCGCTCCCTCAAAAGGGGTGTCAAAGCGTTATAATGCTCCCTAGCAAGGTTTAGGGGGGCGCCAACACCCCCAAAAGTAGTAGTGCTCCTTCAAAATGGTAGAGGAAGTGTTATAACGCTCCCTAACAGTCTATAGGGGGGCGCCAACACTCCTGAGAGAGGTATAGGGGAGCGCTCTCCTCTAAAAACCCAAATTCAATGGTCTTTCAGATGGCAAGAAGTACATAACTCCAGTTAACCATTCCTCTTCTTCCAAATCAATTGTTTGAGGTGTTTCAAGTGTCTTTTTGATGTCGTTATAAGTATGACATAATCATCATTCGTAGTATGCTTTGCTTGACACTTGCGACACTTGTGAGCAAAATGCGACACTTGCGACACTTGTAATGATGACACTTGTGACACTATCAAAGTGAGTAATTTTGATGTGTAACAATAGGAGGATGTCTCAGATGAATCAAAACTAACATAAATGGTAGGCCATTTTCCTTTACTTGGTTGAGGCTCAATGGTTAAAGCTTTGTATTTTTTTGGAAGTTGAACAAAGTGTGCATGTGAGGTACTAGAAGTAATAGGTTGAGCAGGCTATAATTGAGGAGGAGGAGGAAGTGGCAATGACATAATGGTCCAATGAACTACACTAGAGGGAGGATTAGTTGGTATATTTTCCCAACCATCATTGGCCAGTGGAACATGGTGTAGCATATGGGCTGCTTAGGAAATTTTGCAATACTTGGGTGTGGTTGAAGAGTAGGTACAATACGTGGCTGAAAGGTAGGGTGGCCAATGAGATTTAAATAGTCGGTTTGGACTAGTTGGTTGAAATTCTCAGAGTTAGCATCGAAATGTATGGAGAACCTCATCCTTTTTTTTCTGCCTCTTTTCACAAATCCATTAGGCATTCTACCTTAGTTTCCTTTGTTGCTCCTATTACTAGAGCGATTGTTGCCTCAACTAAAGAAACTCATTTAAATATCCATCAACAATCAAATTAGTACTTATATACAAGCTACACTATGTTAATCATCAAATGTCATTTTTCTTTAAAACAATTTCACAATGGCTCTGAACTAACCAAGCAATCAAGCACATCAAGGGTATATGAAAAGGAATAAGGAAAACAAGTAAGAAATCATAAACATCCCTTTCTCTGCTTGTTGTCCACAACATTGAAACTGTGAATTATTTATCGAACTGTCATTAATCTTATTGAACATGGGAAATGAATGTAAATGGAATTATAAATGGCAAGGAGTAATGAAAAGGACTTGTAACTTATGGAAAATGTAATAGATGATAGGAATGCACGATAAAAATATATGTTCAAAATCCATTTATACCAGTTTTGCTCACAACTTTTTTCCTATTCTCTTTATTAAGATTTATATAAGAAAGAATTATAAACTATTCAAAAATGCTTGAGCATTTAATTAATCCATACAATGTATACAAGATACATCTCCAAAATAGTAAGCTACTCACACATCATATTGCTGATTTAAAAAAACTGTTCTCTTAAAAGTCCACTTTAAAGTCTTATTATAATCAAGTATATCAAAGGGGGAGTTGTTTTCATGAACTTTTAATGAAATATGTTTTGGGACATAATTCCTGGAAAGTTGTTTTAATGAAATATGTTTTGGGACATAATTCCTGGAAAGTTGTATAAAATGAGAGGGTGATGCTCTGCTAACATAAAAAACAAAATAGAATTTAAATCCATATATCATAATTTCCATCCCCATTTCCAAACATTCATTACAATTTTATTCAATACTCTGAACTTGTATCACCAACTTAACAGATTTAGTCATTATATCTCTGTCAACTATTAAAGCTTATGAATGTCTTAGGTTATAATAATCAAACGACCATAGTATAAACTGAAAAAAAACTTGCTTAAGAGAAAATCAAATTTTAGACCACATTGTATGTACTAATTAGAATTTGAAAGGGATGTCATGGGCAACAAAGACACATAATGCATTCAAAATGATCATAATGTTGTAGCATGCCAAGTCATAGTCATAGTCATAGTCATAGTCATAGTCATATCATGACTATTCAAAAAAAAATGTCAACAAAGAATGTGTATAGCCATATTATTTGTCTGGGACAAGTTTGAATGTAACCAAGTTTCGAACTCAATACAATCGGGAAGCCAAACAATATAACATTTCTTGAAAGACAGAGTTATTAATCAAGGCTCAAACTTGAAACCCCATGCTTGGTTATGAAAAAAATAATTCTTTGTCACTCATCAATGCCATCCGAAAGAAATCACCATTAAACATTGCCACTAGTTTGAAACCAATACGACTAGGAAACAATATAATATTGATCAATTCAAATTCGAACCTGGAACCTTATTTTGGAAACAATGAAACCATTGTCTGGTTGTAACGAACGAACAATTCTTATTGGCCCTTTAAACTTTATCAAACACCAACTATCTCCTACATAGTCATGAGTTTGATACTCAACTTAGACTCAGTGCAAAATAAAGGCCAAAAATAACATTGGTTGTAAAAAACACCTAACAACCCACATGCAAACTTTCAATCCGGTCAATGATCTTATAAGTCGTTGGTTCAAAACCCAACTTCAAATCAATAGTGACAGAGAACCTTTAAATATTGGTTGCAAAACATGGGCAACACCATTTTGAAATGAATAAAAAACTCAATATATCCATATAAAACTTCAAACTCAAATTTCGACCCAAACCAACAACAATAAGAGTTGACTCAAAACATTGCTTAGTTGAAAGTGTATGAATAATTCACAAATTATATGAAATATGGGCATGAGTTTGAAAACCAAAATCAATTGAAACCTTCGTTGGTCACATACAAAAAACAAATAGCTTATACTCATTCAAATAACTTTGAGGGCAATGGATTCAAAACCCAATTCTGACTCGGCCAAGACAAACCTTCTAATGTTAGTTGTAACTTATTTGTTTCAAAAGTAAACTGAGATTGGTATATATACACATATATAAAATTTTGAACAACACCAGACCCACGTCCAAAATGACCAACATGTCTCAAAACATGATTTTCTTAATCAGAATACCATAGAGTAGAGGAGTAGCCAGAGGAACTTGAACCCAGGTCATAACTTCCAATAAATATCAAATGGATTTACTCCAATAGCCATACTGATAATTTTAAAAATAAGTGGAAAGTGAAAAAATGCATGGACCGAGGAAGACAATCATCATAGAGTAACCATTTCAACAACATAAACCTTTGGATATTTTATTTATTAAGAGCGAAAAAGCAGGGGAAAAGAGAAGCATACTAAAAAACCAGTCAAGAACCAGAGCCATAAATTATTAGTGCCCAAAACGCTTTCACATGATGCTCAACAAACTTATACGTGCATACCTAGGCTTGAACTCTTTTAATACTAATGTTGATGGGCTTAAAAAAGTTGCTACAATTGCCAGTAAAAAAATTTCTAAAACATGCTCGAGCTCTGTATTTTCACAACTCCAAAAAAATGAAATGACCAAAGCCCATGGCATAATGGAGGGTGGTATATGCGAGATGTGGGATTAATTACAACATTCTTGCATATTAATGTCTGTCCAACCCATCATGTCGTCCTCCATACACAACTCACATGTTAATGCCACTTATCACTTCAAATAATTCGCATGAGCCTTCAACATATACACCATGTGCCATATTAACCAATTACGGGTTGATACCAAAATGCCATGTTAGCACATAACCATGCGCTTAATATGCCCTTTACTCATTGTTATCAAAACTTGTCACCTCACAATAATAACTAATCAAAACGATACTCATGTGAATAGGCTAGGGTTTAGTCTGTTTGCATTTTCACCATATGCCATATAAACCATATATTAAATACTATGTAATAACCCAAGTCTTATGCTTTTCAAACATATGCACCACCTCCATATTGCATATCAAAACCAAAGTTTTCAATGTTTGTTCATAGATTGAATGTTTAAAATTAACATAACCTTATGTGCATCACCTTTAAATATGAAACCATCTAAAGTGTATCCATAGCATAACCTTTGTATATACCAAGACTTTATAACAAGATTTGTGCATATGTTATGAAAATTTTTCATATGTACATGGCTTGTAAAACCATGCTTGGTCCCTCATACCTTGTTCTTATTTGCATGTATGTCAAACATATAGTTCACATGTCTTTAAGAGCAGAAAGAATGATTCAAATTTATTTTGCATATGCGATCATGTGAATAAGGCAATAAATTTCACAAGTGTTGTGTCCATAAAAGTCGAGGAACGAAGAGAAGTCATCATCATAGTCATGCATCAAATTGAAATGCATCAACCCACATCTAATCATGCCATGAATCATATACATCATAACTTTTGAATATTCATCATAATACCATTGATGCATATATGTATTTGTGTAGAGGGAAATGCTTGAAATATGACCATTTACATGTATTCTAATAGGGGACCCCACCTATTGGGATTTTTGGGTGTACTAACTTAAGAAGGGTTTGTCTCTCATTTCATGGGAAGAAGGGGTTGAAGGCCCAAAGGCTTGTAGTTGGAAAAAGATAAAACCCAATCTTAACCTTCTATATGCTCACCCAGGGATCCCGAGGACAATGAAATGTTTCTCATAAGAAACTGATGGGACACGTAAAAGAATAACTAATAACAAAATGCCAACCATGGTGGAGCATGTTTGGGCACTATTTTTATTTCTTAGGTAGAATCCCCACACATGTTTTCAACTTGGGGAAGCATGATGTGACCAGGATGGAGTCAAGGTGGGCACAATTTTTCATGCTTAGGTACAAGCCCCACCTTGGATTCAACCTGGAAACATCCTAAAAGAATAAAAGGCAATAAATGAGCTTGGAAAAAGGTTGCATTGAAAATGAAGGTGCATCACAACCTCTACAAAGGCACCCATAAGTGAGACACTGCAACCTCTTGTATGTCATGAAACTCCATGCACAAAAGTCTTACCCCCATCCATGACACCTCATCCACATGAAGTAGAAGGAGGTCCCCTCGGGAAATACCCCTAAACTTGAGGTACGATTCACCCAATAGGTCGTATTTTCAACCCTCCCAAACCTAAACTTCGCAAATTGCATAGGATCTTTGAGCATTGGTTTATTTTAATGAGGTGGTTTGGATGTACATGCTTAGATGGATCTTTTATCGATTTGATTTCCTCATCATGATGCATTTGACTTCAGATCCTTGGAGGGTGTATCCATTTGTCTTTGTAGGACCCAGCTGGTGGACAATTTCAAAAGAACAAGTCCAACTTGGGCTTCCATGGGGCTTGAAGCCCACAAGTTGGATGCCAAGGACCCACATTCTGGATGATAAATACATGCCTTCAGAGGCCTAGAAGACACCATGGATGACCTAACCTATTCCCTACCACCCAAATGACTTGCCTAAGTAGGCCAAAATGTCACCTTTGATGGTTTGACGTCACATTGGGGCTAGGGTTTGGTGGTGGCTGAGGACACTTGGCACGTTTGAACGAAAGAAGCCTTACATCATGTAACAAAAGGTTGTCTTGAAGACACGTGGCCTTTGGAGGCCTAACACACTCAACTCGTTCTCCAACGACTTGCCAAAGTGCCAAAACGTCACGCTAGAAGGGTGACGTCTCACTTTAGGGTTTACCTTATGTGCAAATTATGAGTTTAAAAAGTATTATTTTGCATAAAGGGGTAAAGAAGGGTTGTTGTCCCCTTATTTTGTGTTTTACGCTAACTTTTGTGGACAATCTGTGTTTAGAACATTTTGTATAAATAAAGATATTTTGTATCTCATTTGGATCATAACTCTCCCTGTTGTGAGAGGATATTGGCTGAAATTTGCACCCTCTTGCGAATTTTTGGTATCTCTCTCTTGTGAAAATTATTCTTGGTGAATGCTTGAGATAAAGTGGTGCGCCCCTCTTGAAGCCTTATGTTCTTTCTTTTGGACGGTAATTTTCTTGGTGAACTAGGGTTTGATCTCTCTCTCTAGGAATTGGTAAGGAAAAACTGCATTTGTTAGTTCTTTCTTGCTTTGTTCTTGGTCATTGTTGGTTGAAACCCTAGGAGGAGTATGTTGCATACACCCTCCATCAAGCTTCATCTTATTTTCTAAGTTTATAAGTTATTTTTGGGTAAGGGTTGCTAGGAGAAGTACAAGTGTGTACACCCTCCTAGATCTACCCTAGGTTGATTGGCATGCCCTAGGGAGTAAGACTATCTACACCCCTAGGGATCTTATTGATCCAACTCACACTTCTATGACTCCATTCACCCATTTTTAAATGCACTTATCTGAAATTTTTGCATTGGATAAATAAATAGGTTGCCTTGGTAAATGTGATGTAGTGAGATATCAATCTTGTTCAAGTTGGATTATTTTCTACATGTTATAAGCATTCTTGTGCCCGAGGGGCATCCTATTTAGGCCAAGAAATTTCCTTCTATAATAATTTTAATTCTATAGCCATTAGGGCTTCAACAAACCCTAAAAACGTTTTTGAATAACTCACAATTCGCCCGTCGGAAGTTGCTAATATTTTGCCCCTACAACCTACTAATCCTAGCGCACTTTTTGGGTGGATTACTTGCAATTTTTGGTGGTTGATTTTTCTGTTGTAACAACTTGTTTGCTACAGCCATAAGGCTACAATTATATCAATGCAACACTTGTTTATGACAACCTTACATTTATGCTAAAGTCTTGTTCTTTCAATATTAGGTTGTACTAGTTATACCTAGCTTAAGCTCTTGTATCATTTACATGAATTTTAGCATTTTTTTAGCATCTGTAATAATCACTTGTTCACTGATATATATCTTTGTTGATTGTTGCAATTAGGGACATCAAACTTAACTTTCTTTTCCACCTAACATATAGCTCATACAATTGGTTTTTCTTATGTCTCGGGTAGGTACTATCATCATCTGCAGGTGCTTGAACTTCTTGGAAACCATTGAATACCACCAAGACTTGATTCCATCCTTTCTTCCATCTAGCAACTTGAACTATAGATGCATTTATATCATCATCTCACTTTTCATGTCATTCCCCCCTAGGGTCACCTGGAATCCCCCCCTTGAGGTGATCACTTCACCTCTAAAGTGACAGGAATAATACCTATCTAAGGTGACAATGGATAGGTTTTCCCTTAGTTGTCTCTATGTTGTGGTTTGGGTCGGGCTTTTCCCAACCTACAACTTGTGCAATAAAATTTTGTTATCGTTGCCGGGAAGGAGTTTGAATCCTCTTACGAACCCTAACGACACTTTGGCAAGCTATCCCAAAGCCTTTCCCTAGTTTGTCTGGTGACTCCGCTTGAGGGAAGTTCCCTCTCCCCTTTTTCTTTGATGAACTTTCTAGGTTCATCTAGCGAATCCACAACCAATAAACCTACCTTTCCTTGATTACCCTTTCGATCCTTTGATGAGCCTTGATCTCATCCGACAACTCCATTAAGGTATTACCCTAAGTAATGGAACCATGGCCTCATGGGACTTACCGTGGGCATTCCATAAGGTGTACCCTTCCCTTGATGTTTAGAATATCTCCAGATATCCAAATCATTTCTCTATAGAGTGGAGGGAAAATTGCCCTAATTTTGATGGTGATCCAACTCTAACAGTCACCTATGTATTTATATGAAGTATGATTCAAGCTTAAATGTGCTACATGAATATGCGTTAATGAAAATTTTTGTATCTTCGTTGGAATCAAGTCAAAGGAATTGGCTTGCATACTTATGTAATCCAAGGAGTATCCCATATTTTACAAAGCTCATTGAATAATTCCTCGGGCATTCTCGACCGCCTACCCAAAATATGCAGGATACTTTCCAAGAGCTCAGAGACGCTCTTTGCAGAGAAGGTTTTCCTATAGATGAGGATTCTGATGAAGGCTCTCATCATGAGAAGTGCTTGAAGGGCATATATGAACAGAGTTACCAGGAAGATCCCATTGAATTTTCTCATGTTGAATATTTGGACGAGACATTTGATGAAGATGAAGTGCTCATATCTTCCCTTCCATTTCATGAAGACGTTCAGGCCTTTGTTCCTCCTTCACATCAAGAAGAGAACATGATGAGTTGTAATCCTTTGGAAGATATTGATGACACTTTATTCCATGACTTTGGAAATGGAGAAGTATTAGAGGAACCCTTGGGTGCAACAAACCCTTTATGTAAAACACAAACAAAACATCCTACACTAAGGATCAAGCTCCTCATGATGAAGAGGTGGTGAAGGAGCATGTCCATAAAGAGAAAGAAGAATCTTGACGAGGCGTGACATGTTGAGACATCGTGTTCTTTGCTCTCGCTTGATGAGGGTGAGTTTTTTCAAACTTGTCTTCCTCCTGCACATGAAGATGAAGAAATGATTAGCCTCGATGATGCAAATGATCTCATGAAGAACCTCTCCAATGTGGTAGATCTACACATTGATGATTTCATACAGGTTGGGAGATGTAGATTGGATTTTGTTGGTTTCATTTTTTATAGAGACCCCATTTACGATATTGAGGGTAGATCTCAAGCAAAATTGGTTGATTTTTCATCACCATAGGACTGGTCTTCATAYATGTATGATTCTGATGTTTAGAAACCTAGTGATGAYATGGTTACAGATTTGTTTTTCCCCTTCGAGGATGACTTGTCGCAGCATACTCAGGGTGATCTTCGGTCAACCCTTGATATGCACCCTTTTGGGGATGCTGATTTTTTCTTTCAGGRCTTTCAACCATTGTGCTCATATTTTGATAGACACTAGGTTGTGGACAACCTGGGCCATTCYGAGATCCACACTACCAAACATAAGTACTTTCATATTGAGATTTTTGGTGGGGATTTATAGATAAAGAAGTGACGTTTCTWAAGTGTAAGGGAGGAGTTTTTCTCAACACATAAGGTTGTACCTTACCCCATTTCCCCTTGTTTTGGAAATCAACAATTTTTCATGGGATCCTTTACCTCCTCTCAACATTAAGGAGGCAGTAACATTTCAAGCGAAGATGAAGAACAAGCCCTTGAAGATGAATAGAATGTTGACGAAAACCCTATTGATTTGTTGACACTTGATCTTGTTGAAACATGTTATAGATTAAATTTTTTATGTGCCATGATTGCATAGCAATATGGTTTCAATGATGAACAATACTTCCACAAAACACATCATGTTGAAGATCCACTTGAAGCTGCTCTAACTTATGTTCTTGCTACACATAAAGACAAAGAAATGGTCAATTCCAGTCATGAATATGAGCCATCATCTACATACAATAGTCCCATTAAGAGATGGATCGATCATGCTTATGGATGTTCTTTCCAGTAGGATTTCCTCCCTCCTATCCATCTCCATGAGTTTCATTTCATCATTGATTATATGTATATTTATGCTCATGATCATTACGTGCTTAATTTATCTTTGTTGTATTACATGATTAAACAGAGGGGGAGATAGTTTGATGAGATGATCAGTTGGTTGCACTGGTTGTATGACTTCACCTGCCATTTCAGGACGTAATCGTCAGGGCTCCAAGGCCCCAGGTAAGTAGGTAGATCATTTTGATTTCCTGCATATTGCATATTGATTACTAATGGTAGTTTAGTTCCATTTCATTTTTGGTTTTTCATTTTTCTCTACTTGCATTATTGATTTACATCATATATATGAAAAATGCTAAAAAATTTCTTTTATAGATTAGTTGTCATTTTTTGTTTTCGATCGTATGGACAAAGGATGAGTGAAGCCATCCCACTCTTAATAGTTAGTTGTTTCAGTGTGTGTAGGCACATGTCTACCAAGAGATGTTGTGGTTCTCATCCACTCTACATTGAGTACATGTCTCGAAGTAGGAGCTAGACGTTATCCCCAACTTCTAGGGATAACTAAGGATATGATGTCTCGAGGTCCTTAAGTTGCAGACATGGAGTACCGAGAGACAGTTTGACTAGCAGTGTCCACTTGCACAAACAGAGACCCACCTGACTACCACATCTCCAATTTCATCACAATGGTATCCAACACATCAGCTGGCCTCTGGAAGACATTAGGTCTTGCTCCATGAGGTACAAGCCAGGTATTATGCTGAGTGTCATTCCAATATTTGAGGAAGTTGAGTTTGTTGCATCTATTACAACTTTTTAATTTGTTACTTTTGCTTGGACATTATGGTCTTTGCCATGTTTCTCTTTGGTGGTTGATATTGCACCCTAGCAAGTGGGTCACTCTTAGGGGTAGGATTGCTACTGGGAGGTCGTCTTGACGAGTCATCGTGCCATTCTCGACCATACAAGTCATTTTCCACACTTTTTCCCCTCACCTCCTCACCTTTTGGGATTTTTGGGTGTACTGACCCAAGAAGGGATTGTCCCCCATTTAATGGGAGAAAGGGGTTGAAGGCCCAGAGGCTTGTAGCTGCAAAAAGATAAAATCCAATCATTAACCTTCTATATGCTCACCTAGGGATCCCGAGGACAATGAAATGTATCGCATAAGAAACTAATGGGACCCGTAAAAGAACAACTAATAACAAAATGCCAACCARGGTGGAGCATGTGTGGGCATTGTTTTTATTCCTTAGGTAGAAGCCCCACACATGTTTTCAAATTGGGGAATCATGATGTGACCAGGGTGGAGCATGTGTGGGCATTGTTTTTATTCCTTAGGTAGAAGCCCCACACATGTTTTCAAATTGGGGAATCATGATGTGACCAGGGTGGAGTCAAGGTGGGTACAATTTTTCATGCTTAGGTAGAATCCCCACCTTGGCTTCAATCTGGAAACATCCTAAAAGAATAAAAGGCAATCAATGGACTTAGAAAAAGGTTGCGTTGAAAATGAAGGTGCAACACACCCTCTACAAAGGCACCCATAAATGAGACACTACAACCCCTTGCATGTCATGAAACCCCAAGCCCAAAAGTCTTCCCCCCATCCATGAAACCTCATCCACATGACTTAGAAGGATGTCCCTTGGGAAATACCCCTAAACTTGAAGTATGGTTCACCCAATACGTCATTTTATCAACCCTCCCATACCCAAACTTGGAAAATTGCATAAGGTATTTGAGCATTGGTTTATTTTAATGAGGTGGTTTGGATGTACATGCTTGGCTGACTCTTTTATTAATTTGATTTACTCATCATGATGCATTTAAATTGAGATCCTTGGAGGGTGTATCCATTTGTATTTGCAGGACCCAACTAGTGGACAATTTTGGAAGAACAAGCCTTGCTTGGGATTCCATAGGGCTTGAATCCCACGACTTGGATACCAAGGGCCCACATGCCGGATGATGAAGACATGCCTTTGGAGGCCTAGAAGACATTATGGAGGACCTAACCTAGCCCCTACCACCCAAACGACTTGCCTAAGCAGGCCAAAACGTCACCTTTGAGGGTTCGATATCACATCAGGGCTAGGGTTTGGTGGTGGTTGAGGACACTAGGCACATTTGAAAGAAAGAAGCCTTGGATAATGGAAGAGAAGATTGGCTTAAAGACACGTGGCCTTTGGAGGCCCAACACACTCATCTCTTTTTCCAACGACTTGCAAAATTGTCAAAACGTCACCCTAGAAGGGTGACATCTCACTTGAGGATTTACCTTATGTGCAAATTATGGATTAAAAAAGTATTATTTTGTGTAAAGGGGCAAAATAAGGGTTGTTTTCCCCTTATTTTGTGGCTTACCCTAACTTTTTTGGATAAACTATGTTTAGAACATTTTGTATAAATAGAGATTGTTTGTATCTCATTTTGATCATAACTCTCCCTCTTGTGAGAGGATATTGGATGAAATTTGCGCCTTCTTGGGAATTTTTGTATATCTCTCTTGTGCAAATGCTTCTTGGTGAATTATTGAGCTAAAGTGGTGCACCTCTCTTGAAGGCTTATGTTCTTGCTCTTGGATGGTAATTTGCTTGGTGAATTAGGGTTTGATCTCTCTCTCTCTCTCTAGGAATTGGTAAGGAAAGTCTGCATTTGTTAGTTCTTTCTTGCTTTCCTCTTGGTCATTGTTGGTTGAAACCCTAGGAGGAGTATGTTTCATACACCCTCCATTAAGCTCCATCTCATTTGCTAAGTTTATAAGTCATTTTTGGGTAAGGGTTGCTAAGAGAAGTATGAGTGCGTACAGCCTCCTAGATCTACCCTAGGTTGATTGGCATGTCTTGGGGAGTAAGAGTATTTACACCCCTACGGATCTTGTTGATCCAACTCACACTTCTAAGACTCCATTCACCCATTTTTAAAGGCACTAATCTGAAATTTTTGCATCAGAGAAATAAATTGTTTGCCTTGGTAAACATGATTTAGTGAGATATCAATCTTGTTCAAGTTAGGTTATTTTCTACATGTTATAAGTATTATTGTGCCATAATGGTGTCCTATTTATGCCAAACAATTTGTTGTTGTAATAAGTTTAATGCTACAACAAACCCTAAAAATCTTCTTGAATAACTCAGAATTCAACTGTCAAAAGTTGTTAATATTTTGCCACTACAATCTACTAATCCTAGCACACTTTTTGGGTGGATTACTTGCAATTTTTGGTGGCTGATTTTTATGCTGTAACAACTTGTTTGCTACAGCCATAAGGCTGCAATTATATCTCTGCAACACTTGTTTATGATAGCCTTAAATTTATGCTAAATTCTTTCTCTTTCAATCTTGAGTTGTACTAGTTATACCTAGCTTAAGCTCTTGTATCATTTACGTGACTTTTAACATATTTTAGCATCTATAATAATCATTTGTTCACTAATATATATCTTTTTTTGACTGCTTCAATTAGGGACAACATGCTTAACTTGTTTTTCCACCTAACATATAGGTCGTACAATTGGTTTTTCTTGTGTCTTGGGCAGGTACTATTAGCATCCGCAGGTGCTTGAACTTCTTGGAAATCATTGATTACCACCGTGACTTGATTCCAACCATCCTTCTATGTATCAACTTGACCTATAGGGGCATTCATCTCATCATCTCACTTTTCGTGTCATTCCCCCCTAGGGTCACCCATGATTCCCTCCTTGAAGTGATCACTTCACCTCTAAAGTGACGGGAATACCTATCTAAGGTGACAGTGGGTAGGTTTTCCCTTAGTTGTATCCATATTGTGGTTTGTGTCAGGTTTTTTCTAACCTACAACTTGCGTGATAATAGATTTCATATGGGATCCATACAATTCTCAAGCATTACACCAACATAATTGAGCATCCATTACCTCTATTATTTAGATTAGAGGGTGTTGTAGTCTAAGGGAAAGTAAGAGAAGGTTATCGGTAGATACTTACATAGAGAAATACACAAACACATAAAGATACAAATAGATAACACAAGCAATGGGAGAACCATCAATTGTGTGTGATGTACGTTTACCAATTGGTTACATTTCCTAAATGTTCGGTCGATCGACTCTAACAATTTATTTGACCGACTTCCCTAATCGACTATTGTAGTCAACTAGCAGTTCTAGTTCACAGAACCATC
>JZKD02S1677761.1:16137-39494 GCA_000966675.3 Picea glauca
CCCCCCCCGCGCGTGCTCCTCATCAATTTCTTGCTCGTCTCGAGCAAGGGGAGAGTGTGGCTATTACATTGAATTTTTTTTTTTAAACTCGAGTGGTGCCCCAAAGATGTTTTTACCAGTAGGTTATATATTCTTTAAATATATTTACAAAATGAGAATGAGAAAGAGAGGAAATAGAGATGAAAAAGACATTGGTGTCGAGCAGTGGTAGAGTCCCTTTGCTTGTTTGTCGCCTGCTTGTTCGTGACTTTTCCTCTGGTTGTACATTCTGCTCATATGTTTCTGAAGGAATTTCCCACTCACACATTATGATATTTGGAGGTAGAGGTGTTGTTTGGACTTGTACATGCAATTCTTTCAAGCCTTCAATTAAATCCTCTTGAGTTTTTGAATGATGGTTGTTGCTCAGAATATTTGACTCAGATGGGGTGGGATCTGAAAGCTTGAAGTTTTTTCGGTAAGTTGATGTTGCTCCCAACTGTTCTACAGGTAAGTGTGGTACCCCCTCAAATGTTGTTTGATAGATAAACAAATTCGTTTGTGGCAAGTACTTAGGGAACATTTTCCATTGTTCGACTGAGTATTGTACTTCTATGCCCACTGTCTTCATCTGCCCCAAAAGTTCTAAATTTTCTGTCAAGGATGCTTCTTGTACTATGGTCGATTCCGGGTCAAAGTTTTTCTTGGCTTCATATGTTTTCTCTTTGATTCGGATGAGATGCTTGAATGGTTGATCTGTTATCATTTTAGCTTTGCTTACTTCTTTCAACCATTCCCTTTCTTGTTTAGATAGTTCTACTTCGACTACTTTTTCTTTTCTCAGCTGATTAGATATGACTTGTTTGGAATTTGTGTTAGTGGTGAGTAGTCGAGATGTTCTCAAGTTTGCAATTACAGTTTTTGTGTTTTCAACTTGTTGTAAGTGGTAGAAAAGTATGATGGTCAATTGTTGAGTACCATACTTAGCGTTGCTTCCTATGAGTTGGACAATTCTAGCTGGTCCTGTACCTGTTTGAAATTTTGAAGCTCTGCTTGTAGAATTATTGTTGTCTGTTGAGCCAATCCAACCTAATTATTCCCCAATGCCCTGTTGTGTGATTTCTTGAGTTCTTTATTTTCTTGTCTTAGGTGATGGATTTCTGCCTAATTGTTAGCACCTGTGGATACAATTGCTTCAACCAAACATTTTATTGCTGCTAGAGGATTGACTCCTTTTGTCAGATATTCAATGCCAAAATTCTCTTTGGAAAGTAAAGTGCAGTCGTTTAATATATTTTTCTCCTTATTTCTCCTAACCGTCAGTTGAGCAACATCTTTGAGGGCTCTCTTCGACCTGTTTCTTGCTTCTTTATTGACTTTGGCATATAAGTCGAGCATCTATTTATATGATGTGGCTGCATGGTTGAATATTGTTTCTAGAGGGGGCTTTGTCGACCCAACTGGCTTGAAGTCTATAAAATTAATCACCCTTGGAGTTTTGTCCTTTCTATGAATGGTATTTTTCTTTTTGCTACTCTTTTATATAGGTTGTTTCTCTTTCTCTGATCCAACATTGTTTCCTTTCCTTGTATCATATTGCCCTTGGTCTTGTTTATTTGTCTCCCTTTCTCCTTTCTACTTGTCGGGGTCCATTCTGCCATCATTCTCCCCTTGAACCCTTTTTTTTTTTTCCAATTTGTTTTGGAGGACCTGAATGGCCTTTATACGACCTTTCTTGAAGGAGGGTTTTCTTATGGACCACTTGCTTTCTTAGGGGATCCTAGTTTAGTGTTATCATCTCTAATTTCTTGATATTTATGTTGGGTCGTGTCTGCTTCTTTATTTGATTTCTCTAAGGGGTCAGACTCATCCGATGGTATCAAAATGGGTTGTGCAACGACTAAATTTTGTGTTGGTACAATGATTGCGGACCCCTGAGTGTACACAATTGTCTCTCCTTTTGTCTATTTAAGCGTGTCTGCCACCATGGTAGGGTCGGGTTGGCCCGAATGACTCTCTTTTCAAGGCCCCATTTTTGGTTGCGACAAGTCGATTGGATTCGACTTATCCAATGGCGTCGACCCAACTATTGTGTCCCTTGCTGCAATTCTATTCTGCAATTGTTGGTCGACCTCGCCCAACTTTGAGTGCAAAGCACTTTATTAATTTTTGTGATTAGAGGGAGGATCTAAAATGGTTGCCTTCGATGATACTTGTCATTTCCCTGCCCTCAATTTCTTCTTCTATATTGCAACATTTGTTTCTTCAATAATTAGAGTTGCCTTAGGTGGTGGTGACTCTCTTGTCAGGTCGACTATGTGTGTGTGTTGCTTCTTTGGGACAAGTTTCTTACTAGGGTTAGGTAATATTATTTTCGATCGACTTGTTGTAACTATTGTTGAACGACCTGTGTTGTGTTCTTTTTTATCCACTATTCTTTGTTTCTTCTACTTTCTCATTTCGATCTACTTTTCGAGGGATACCTTGGTTTTCTTGCTTTGACCTTCTTTGTGTATGTTGCCACCATCAGTTCTTGGAATTGAGGCCCAACACTCGACTTCAAAATATTTTGTGTGACAACTTGATCCTGTCGATTTTGTTTTACTTTCATTTGACTCTTTGCGGCTAACTTATTGGTGAAGGAGGCTATTTTCTCAACTATCAATGGTTCATTGAAGTCCAGTGCAGTATCTACCTGGAATGTTTCTTGCCAAATGAGATTTATGTCTTCTGGATCTGCCTCAAAGTAAACAACTTGTTTACCCATGTCTACGTTTTCTCACCGTTTTCTCTTGGTCAGAGTCCGCTTTGCTGGGGAACTTGTTGCCATGTCAGGATTAACAAATGGGGTAGTATATAAGTTTTCTTCCCTTTATTCTTATTGTTATCCATCAGTCAAAGGAGTTAGGATGCTTGATTTATCACTTAATACATCTGGTGGGATCAATGTTTGAAACCCCAATCGTTTGTCAAGCTCCTGAAATATTTGGAGCTTCATTGGTTGATACTCCAACTCTTCTGGCCCTGACCCCCCACTAATTACACACCAGGGCTTGGTGTAGTGGAGACTTAATTGAATATGGGAACTCGGTGGCAAGTCTTGTTGAAATTTTTGTCCTACTCTCCACTTTTGGGAGATATTCTTTACATGATTAACCCAAAATTTGAACATTACTTCGATTGGGGGAGACTCTGAGGATCGAATGGCTCCTGATGCAAAAGTGGTGTAGTTATTCATGGTCAGGGTTAGAGTGAATGAAATCTCCCCCACTGGGTCGACTTAGCTCATTGCGATCCAAATTAGAAGCGATGGGAATTTGATGGCCCAGCCATTCTCTTGACAGTCCTGGCAGTTACATTTAATCAAATTGGCTAAGTGTTCTGCCCATTCAAACTGAGCTCCCAACTCCAAGATTTGATCGATCGACTACAACATTATGAGCTTCACATCTGAAGCTCGACCTCCAGCTCTGAAGCATAAAAAAAATATTATGCAGGTCCATTTTTCACGAAGGTTAGTTACTTTGTTAATCAACAACCCTTTCAAGTTCTTGGTCGAAGTCCCCCTTGAGAGGGTCTGAATCCAGTTGTTTGAGTTTAGGGTTTTGGGTACAGGTGTACCCCCATGTATTATTCTAATTATTCTATGGATTAGTCCTCCTGTGATTTTGATTGGGTAAGTTAATGAGGAATTTTACCCAGATGTCAATTGTTATACCAATTGATGAGGAATTTCATGACTTCTTCCTTCAAACTATTGAACTCTGCAATTTGTGGCGCACCTAGAAAGTGTCGAATACCTGCTTGCTCGAGGAGAAATTTTTCCTCCTTCCATAAGTCGGCTTCCATTCCCCAAGTATTAAAGTTTTTCTAGTGCCTCGACTAGTCAATTTCTTCCATTCATTCCCCGTGAATGTTTCGTATTCAAGATTCTAACTTAGTCGCGCACGCTTTGTCGAGTTTTTCTTTTGTTCTTGGTGCCACCAAGGAGTCTGTTACTTGTCCTCTCATCCTTGGAATCTTTGTGATTTCTTGTTGGTCGGATAGTTGTTTTTTAAGCAATGGAGTCGAACATGCGACTTCTTTTTCAATGATGAAAGAACAAATATGAAAATCATAATGTAAAAAGTCCCATAAGTGAGAAGAAATCAACAAATATTTTATTTAATATCAATCTTAGTTACAACTGAGACTATCTCTTCAATTCCTTGCGAGGACTTGAACCAGTGTAATTCTTAGAATTCCATATGTTATTTGACTCATACACAGACGACTAGTGTCAAAAATTAAAGACCTAAACAAAAAACTAGGCTAGATTAGCCCAAGCTACATGTGCATCATTGTTTTGATTTATGCAAAACTAGGATTAATTAGCATTGAATGACTTCAAAACTTATGACTAAGACCAAACATACATTAAAAAAATGAATGACCTTGGAGAATATCGCCAGTCGATGCTTCCTAGCCTTTTCTTTGCCACCTTTAGAATAACCCTTATCAAAAGTTTTACTTCTTTATTTTCTCATGCCTTCTCTGTCTTGCTCTCCTTCTCATATATCTTCATAAAGTAGTTGGGTTGTTCAACTACTTTTAGTTTAAAAATTTAATTAACTTTATTCACAAGAAGACTATTTTATTTATTATAAGGGTAATAAATATTTAAATAATAGGTTGGGTCCCACTAGGTCTTGGTTCCTTTACTTCCAACAAAATTTCCTTGTAACTCCCAAAATGATTAAACAATATAAATATATTGGGATCATCAAATATCAAAATAAGGCACCCATCCAAAATATACCAAATCAAAAAACACTTATATGTCCCAAAATACCAAAATGATATGATATTTATAGTTTCCAAAAATAATATCATATGATTGTTGTCCATCTCAAAAATGGATCAAGTGTAAAAAATAACAATGCTACGATACAAATTTTAAAAAGTGGGGGTATTTATTTTTGAAAAACTCCTCTCTTTCCTTTCTACCCTTTGGCACATCTGGCCTAAGATTGAGAAAGTATTCATAATAAGACTTTTTCTCATCCATTTTTACTATTTAAGGGTGCATGTCCCTGAAGGTAATCCCTCTTTTGTCGATGCCAGCTTTTGTTGATTGTTGTTTAGAATGTATAAAGGATGATTGATATGCTTCTAAGTTAGGAGAGGTAGCAAGCTTCTCTCATTTGTCTATCTGGAGGTCATGGGGAGGCACTTCATAATCTTTCAGAGGTGAATGGGCCATGGAGGCAGTTGGTGCAACATGTGTTACTGAATGAAAAGGAGGGGGAGGAGGAAGAGGATTATTAGGCCATTGAGCAATACCATAGGGAGGATTTACACGTTTATTGTACCAACCATCATTGGCCGACTGTCAGAAAAATATGCAATGTTGGGATGTGGCTACAAAGGGGCACTGAGAGGAGTTGGAGGCTGAGGAAAAGTAGGTTTCCCACCAAGGTTCAGATAGCCAGTTTGTACTAGCTTATTAAATTCTTTTGAATCAACATTAAAGTGTATGGAAAACTTAATTCTCTTATGTCTCCTTTATTGCCAAAATACATTTACAATATTCCTCTTCTGCCTCTATTTCCACCTCCGTTACTCCCTCGGCTGAAAAATCTCACCTAATTGCCATCATCAGTTCAATTAGTGCAAAATTCTTAAGTGAAATACAAGACAAAACATGATAAACATCTATTACAACTTTGTTAAATATGATTTAGTTATGGCTTTGAGAATAACATGGTAATTCAAGCATAAAAGGGAGAAATGAATAGGAATAATGTAAGAGAGGGAAGAAAATCCATAACTCAACAAACAACCTTCTTTTTGTCTAAACTTTAAAAATATGAATTGTATATTTCTTGTAAAATTATTTGTATATGAACAGTCTACATCTCTTTTGAACAAGGGAATGTATGTAAATGAAAATATATATGACAAGGATAAATGATAAAGGGATGTAATTTGTATAAAGTGACACATAATGAAAGGAATTAATGAAAATTCATGTTCAATATTTACACTTAGTCAAAAATTTCGTACAAATCTTTTAGACGTGTACACTTTTTCCATTATAGAACCAATAATCATCATAGAATTATGTTGAGAAATTTTCCAAACAATTTTTCAAATCAATCATTGTGTTCCTAGGTTATTATCACCATATACCGCATACTAAAAATTGTATATAAACATAGTTTACAGTAACCAAATTACTATGCTCACCCAACAAAAATATCAAGTTGCCCATAGCTCATCAACGGACCTGGGAATAATATGAATTCCATATACACATTTTTTAATTACATAAACATGGAAGAAAGAACATGGAACTGCAAAGAAATATGACTGGGATAATAGGGGAATAATGTGTGAAAAGTAATAAAAACAATGCGGGGGGGGGGCGATACAAAGTTTATGTAATTAAAACCAAAACTTTAAACTTAGTTGACATGTCATTATACGTATTTCCATTTCCAAACCAACTATCATTTGTTTTGTATTGGATTCAACTCAAACTCCACATCATTTTGATCATCAAAACATTGCACAAATCATAAACCGAAAATTTCCATACAAACTCAATTATACCAATTTCTTTGGTATAATTATTCTACATGGTTATAATCATTCAAAACTATGGGATTATAACATAGTGAAAGTTAGGTATGCAGGTCAATGTGCAATCAAAACCAAAACAATGGGTGTATACTTGTAGCCAAGGAGAAGACAAATAACAGTTGGACATAATATTTTGATAGAGTGAGAGGTTAATGTTGAGCACGTAATGTGTTTTTTTTTTTCTCGATAGACCCAAAACATAATGATAGCCATTACTTTGACATGAAAACCATGGGTTCAAATAGAGTTAGAACATGAATATGAGAGCCCAAAAGGAGACATTCCATATCAGAGAATAAGCTGAATTGAAAGAACCGGGAAGGAATATCATGAGACCAATAAACTCATTCTCATAAGTCAAAGCCCTTTAAACAGAGGATAAGAAAAGTGTTGGGCGAAAAATATATTATTTCCAAAAGTGAATAGACAACTAAAAAAACAAGTTCAAGTTCGAACTTAGGTCAGACCTCCATGCATGCTAACAATAACAGTGATGGGATCAACCCATTTTCTTATAACCCCCTTTTTCTCTGAAGTAAAATGCACTTTAAGAATACACATAATGGGAAGTGATACTATATGAAATAGAGAGCCATAGCATATGTATACAAGAATCTAAAATACAATAATCATTCTTGTAAACTAAAAACCCATTAATTGTATTCTACAACAACCGATTTCTCCAACAACTTCTTTTTTTATGAGCGAAGGACAAGGAGATAAATACTCACGCTCATTACCAGCTAACCATAGCCAAAACTACTTCACTTAGTAATAAATTTACTTTCAAAAGATGCTCAAAGGCTGGTGAGTACTTACCTTCATCCATAGGTCAATTTATACCATCACTCAGGGCCGAGACAATTGTAGTAATGAACAAGAGGGTCGGTTTCTCAGGCCGAAGTGTAACTCATTCTACACAGTCGAAAACCAAAATGAAATGACGAGAGCTTGAGACCAACAAAGGTGTTAAAGAAGAGGGTTGACAACATTAATGCCCATGTCCTCTCAACTTGATTGCATTGCCAAATCATATGTTGATATTCGACCCCATATCAAATAAAACCACAAGGTATCGACCATCATACCTTATAACAAATCTACTATTGATACCAATATGTAACATGCATTGATTAATCACATATGTTTTAATACAATGTCGAACTACTAAATAATGCTTCAAAAACCCCAATATACTTCGTACTTTTACCATGTATTAAACATATCAACCACTTATTCCATGGCAGCTCACATATTCATATGAATATTGCCAAGTCCATCATAATAATAACTCTTATCTTGTATCCATTTTCTTTATAACATATATATGTTATGTTAAAAACCAAAATCAAAACCCCATATAATTCCTTAGTGGTCTATGCCACTCAAAAATTCAAGCTCAACATACCTTGCATACCATGGTAAGTATGAGCATTAAAAATTTAAACTTTTGAATTATATAAGAAAACAAGGGACCATAACCTCTTGTGAATAAATAACTTCATGGATATCATGCTTAATGTTGCCAATCAATGGTACCTTATGTCGAGAAGAGAATAGAGCATATTTTCAACTTATCAGATGCCATTTTGATCATAGTTTGATGTCTTTTAAAACTACCATACAACACACTTGCTCGCAATACAAACAAGTATTTCATATAAGCCTTTAAACCATGATCCAGACATATATATCCCTTTAAGGCCATTCATTATTTTGAGAAAATATATTCATTCATCAAATATCATAGAATGTTAGGAGTCATTAAACCACTGATCTTAAAAACATATATGAAATGATGCTTCAACTGAAACTAATGCCTTGCCAAAATGTTGAAAGAAATGTGATGCTAGAAATTAATCGTTCCATTGTTTTGTCCTAGGGAACCCCACCCATTATAGTAATTAATATATTTTCAAAACCTATATAGGCTTCATAACTCTTTGTGAGCTATTATAGTAGGTGACGAATCATGAGTCAACACTAGTCACTTGGTGACTTGCAAAAAAAATGACTACCACTTGTCACAACTCTCTCTTGTATGTAAATTCACCAATCTTAATGCATATATGAGTATAGCAAAGTGAGTGAAGGTTTCCATTGATCTGTGTGTAGTGAACATGAAATTCTTTGGGAGTGCATCATATCTTCCACCTACAATGGAAGATACGGAACAAAAGAAAGCAGAAGTGCATCCATACGACTACGTAGAAGATTGGATGCTCTAGTAAACTTAAAAAAATTAATTGTAAACCCTAAATTTTGGATAACAACTAGTTAAAAATCCATTGAAAATGAAGAGTAGATTTTCTGACTGAAGAGAGCAACGTTGTAGGATTTTAAAAAGTTAAAGGAGAGATCCTTACAACCATGTGAAGGAAGAAACTTCTAGAAACTTTAAAAAATTGTGAGATAAACCTTCAATTATGATCTACTTGGATGAGTGCAAAAGGAGGATGTCCAGGTAGATCCCACTATAACAGGTGAGAGGGTTAAGGAGAGCCTTACGTCTGTAGACATAGTAGCCAAAGAGGAGAGTTCTATATGGCAATGAAAAGATGGAATGTGAACTCTAGAAAATAAAGTAGACCCTAATTTTTAAAAGTGCACGACTTTGTTAATTTTTTTTCCTTACTTTGGGATCTACATAATATATTTGTAAAATTATATAAATCAACGAAACTTAAATGTTAGGTCTCAAACTTTGGGTCGTAGAACTGTAAACAATCACCCTAATCTTCTATAGGATTTTAATTAGATTTAGAGCAAATGGAGGTCAAGTACAATGAGAGAATAATCAATTTTGGCTAACTTGCATGCTCTAGATACAATGGCAATGCTAGATCTAGTGAAAATTGCTTAAAATTTGTAAAATCAAGCATATGTCCCATATATATTTTGTAGATTNAACAATGCTACGATACAAATTTTAAAAAGTGGGGGTATTTATTTTTGAAAAACTCCTCTCTTTCCTTTCTACCCTTTGGCACATCTGGCCTAAGATTGAGAAAGTATTCATAATAAGACTTTTTCTCATCCATTTTTACTATTTAAGGGTGCATGTCCCTGAAGGTAATCCCTCTTTTGTCGATGCCAGCTTTTGTTGATTGTTGTTTAGAATGTATAAAGGATGATTGATATGCTTCTAAGTTAGGAGAGGTAGCAAGCTTCTCTCATTTGTCTATCTGGAGGTCATGGGGAGGCACTTCATAATCTTTCAGAGGTGAATGGGCCATGGAGGCAGTTGGTGCAACATGTGTTACTGAATGAAAAGGAGGGGGAGGAGGAAGAGGATTATTAGGCCATTGAGCAATACCATAGGGAGGATTTACACGTTTATTGTACCAACCATCATTGGCCGACTGTCAGAAAAATATGCAATGTTGGGATGTGGCTACAAAGGGGCACTGAGAGGAGTTGGAGGCTGAGGAAAAGTAGGTTTCCCACCAAGGTTCAGATAGCCAGTTTGTACTAGCTTATTAAATTCTTTTGAATCAACATTAAAGTGTATGGAAAACTTAATTCTCTTATGTCTCCTTTATTGCCAAAATACATTTACAATATTCCTCTTCTGCCTCTATTTCCACCTCCGTTACTCCCTCGGCTGAAAAATCTCACCTAATTGCCATCATCAGTTCAATTAGTGCAAAATTCTTAAGTGAAATACAAGACAAAACATGATAAACATCTATTACAACTTTGTTAAATATGATTTAGTTATGGCTTTGAGAATAACATGGTAATTCAAGCATAAAAGGGAGAAATGAATAGGAATAATGTAAGAGAGGGAAGAAAATCCATAACTCAACAAACAACCTTCTTTTTGTCTAAACTTTAAAAATATGAATTGTATATTTCTTGTAAAATTATTTGTATATGAACAGTCTACATCTCTTTTGAACAAGGGAATGTATGTAAATGAAAATATATATGACAAGGATAAATGATAAAGGGATGTAATTTGTATAAAGTGACACATAATGAAAGGAATTAATGAAAATTCATGTTCAATATTTACACTTAGTCAAAAATTTCGTACAAATCTTTTAGACGTGTACACTTTTTCCATTATAGAACCAATAATCATCATAGAATTATGTTGAGAAATTTTCCAAACAATTTTTCAAATCAATCATTGTGTTCCTAGGTTATTATCACCATATACCGCATACTAAAAATTGTATATAAACATAGTTTACAGTAACCAAATTACTATGCTCACCCAACAAAAATATCAAGTTGCCCATAGCTCATCAACGGACCTGGGAATAATATGAATTCCATATACACATTTTTTAATTACATAAACATGGAAGAAAGAACATGGAACTGCAAAGAAATATGACTGGGATAATAGGGGAATAATGTGTGAAAAGTAATAAAAACAATGCGGGGGGGGGGCGATACAAAGTTTATGTAATTAAAACCAAAACTTTAAACTTAGTTGACATGTCATTATACGTATTTCCATTTCCAAACCAACTATCATTTGTTTTGTATTGGATTCAACTCAAACTCCACATCATTTTGATCATCAAAACATTGCACAAATCATAAACCGAAAATTTCCATACAAACTCAATTATACCAATTTCTTTGGTATAATTATTCTACATGGTTATAATCATTCAAAACTATGGGATTATAACATAGTGAAAGTTAGGTATGCAGGTCAATGTGCAATCAAAACCAAAACAATGGGTGTATACTTGTAGCCAAGGAGAAGACAAATAACAGTTGGACATAATATTTTGATAGAGTGAGAGGTTAATGTTGAGCACGTAATGTGTTTTTTTTTTTCTCGATAGACCCAAAACATAATGATAGCCATTACTTTGACATGAAAACCATGGGTTCAAATAGAGTTAGAACATGAATATGAGAGCCCAAAAGGAGACATTCCATATCAGAGAATAAGCTGAATTGAAAGAACCGGGAAGGAATATCATGAGACCAATAAACTCATTCTCATAAGTCAAAGCCCTTTAAACAGAGGATAAGAAAAGTGTTGGGCGAAAAATATATTATTTCCAAAAGTGAATAGACAACTAAAAAAACAAGTTCAAGTTCGAACTTAGGTCAGACCTCCATGCATGCTAACAATAACAGTGATGGGATCAACCCATTTTCTTATAACCCCCTTTTTCTCTGAAGTAAAATGCACTTTAAGAATACACATAATGGGAAGTGATACTATATGAAATAGAGAGCCATAGCATATGTATACAAGAATCTAAAATACAATAATCATTCTTGTAAACTAAAAACCCATTAATTGTATTCTACAACAACCGATTTCTCCAACAACTTCTTTTTTTATGAGCGAAGGACAAGGAGATAAATACTCACGCTCATTACCAGCTAACCATAGCCAAAACTACTTCACTTAGTAATAAATTTACTTTCAAAAGATGCTCAAAGGCTGGTGAGTACTTACCTTCATCCATAGGTCAATTTATACCATCACTCAGGGCCGAGACAATTGTAGTAATGAACAAGAGGGTCGGTTTCTCAGGCCGAAGTGTAACTCATTCTACACAGTCGAAAACCAAAATGAAATGACGAGAGCTTGAGACCAACAAAGGTGTTAAAGAAGAGGGTTGACAACATTAATGCCCATGTCCTCTCAACTTGATTGCATTGCCAAATCATATGTTGATATTCGACCCCATATCAAATAAAACCACAAGGTATCGACCATCATACCTTATAACAAATCTACTATTGATACCAATATGTAACATGCATTGATTAATCACATATGTTTTAATACAATGTCGAACTACTAAATAATGCTTCAAAAACCCCAATATACTTCGTACTTTTACCATGTATTAAACATATCAACCACTTATTCCATGGCAGCTCACATATTCATATGAATATTGCCAAGTCCATCATAATAATAACTCTTATCTTGTATCCATTTTCTTTATAACATATATATGTTATGTTAAAAACCAAAATCAAAACCCCATATAATTCCTTAGTGGTCTATGCCACTCAAAAATTCAAGCTCAACATACCTTGCATACCATGGTAAGTATGAGCATTAAAAATTTAAACTTTTGAATTATATAAGAAAACAAGGGACCATAACCTCTTGTGAATAAATAACTTCATGGATATCATGCTTAATGTTGCCAATCAATGGTACCTTATGTCGAGAAGAGAATAGAGCATATTTTCAACTTATCAGATGCCATTTTGATCATAGTTTGATGTCTTTTAAAACTACCATACAACACACTTGCTCGCAATACAAACAAGTATTTCATATAAGCCTTTAAACCATGATCCAGACATATATATCCCTTTAAGGCCATTCATTATTTTGAGAAAATATATTCATTCATCAAATATCATAGAATGTTAGGAGTCATTAAACCACTGATCTTAAAAACATATATGAAATGATGCTTCAACTGAAACTAATGCCTTGCCAAAATGTTGAAAGAAATGTGATGCTAGAAATTAATCGTTCCATTGTTTTGTCCTAGGGAACCCCACCCATTATAGTAATTAATATATTTTCAAAACCTATATAGGCTTCATAACTCTTTGTGAGCTATTATAGTAGGTGACGAATCATGAGTCAACACTAGTCACTTGGTGACTTGCAAAAAAAATGACTACCACTTGTCACAACTCTCTCTTGTATGTAAATTCACCAATCTTAATGCATATATGAGTATAGCAAAGTGAGTGAAGGTTTCCATTGATCTGTGTGTAGTGAACATGAAATTCTTTGGGAGTGCATCATATCTTCCACCTACAATGGAAGATACGGAACAAAAGAAAGCAGAAGTGCATCCATACGACTACGTAGAAGATTGGATGCTCTAGTAAACTTAAAAAAATTAATTGTAAACCCTAAATTTTGGATAACAACTAGTTAAAAATCCATTGAAAATGAAGAGTAGATTTTCTGACTGAAGAGAGCAACGTTGTAGGATTTTAAAAAGTTAAAGGAGAGATCCTTACAACCATGTGAAGGAAGAAACTTCTGGAAACTTTAAAAAATTGTGAGATAAACCTTCAATTATGATCTACTTGGATGAGTGCAGAAGGAGGATGTCCAGGTAGATCCCACTATAACAGGTGAGAGGGTTAAGGAGAGCCTTACGTCTGTAGACATAGTAGCCAAGGAGGAGAGTTCTATATGGCAATGAAAAGATGGAATGTGAACTCTAGAAAATAAAGTAGACCCTAATTTTTAAAAGTGCACGACTTTGTTAATTTTTTTCCTTACTTTGGGATCTACATAATATATTTGTAAAATTATATAAATCAACGAAACTTAAATGTTAGGCCGCAAACTTTGGGTCGTAGAACTGTAAACAATCACCCTAAGCTTCTATAGGATTTTAATTAGATTTAGAGCAAATGGAGGTCAAGTACAATGAGAGAATAGTCAATTTTGGCTAACTTGCATGCTCTAGATACAATGGCAATGCTAGATCTAGTGAAAATTGCTTAAAATTTGTAAAATCAAGCATATGTTCCATATATATTTTGTAGATTTATGAAAAAGTAGGGCTTAAAAATTAGATCTCAGGTGCTAGATTTGCATATTTGAATAATGCAATAGATCTACTTATATTTGATGCAAACAAAATTTAGTACAGATAATTTTATCCAAGGAGTTAGTTCTAGGAAACTTGCTCTGATACCATGAAAGACCAAGAACATGTGCATAAGCATATAACCAAATATCTAACCTATCTAAACTCCCATGGAAAACATCAAATCAACGAATGTAGATCAAGAAAAGAAGCAAGAGGAGATAAATAATTTATGTGGTAAAACCCCAAGAAGGGGAAAATCCATAGAAGAAGGCCTTGTATTGTTCATAACTCTCCCAATTATAGCAGCTAGAGCACACTCAAGTATGGAGTTCATATGGGATCCATACAAACCTCAAGCATTACACAAGCTCAAATTTATAATTGAGCTTCCTTCACCTTTATTATACGGGCTAGAGGGATAGGAGATCATGATGAATGTGGGATAAACTCACTTTATAAATTAGTGAGTTAATGAAGAATAATATGCCCAATAGTCTAATAATGACTCACTATGTATATAAAATGCCTTATCATAATGAAAGGTAGTATGATGGTAAATGTTGTCATTAGACAAACATTAATCACATTCTTACAACTATGTGGTTTCCTCGATGAGAATATTTAGGAACAAACACCTTTCCAACCATAACATCAACAACCTATCCTATGACATGGATGGTTTGTGAATATTTCCTTTTTCTTCCAGGGTTATTCAAGCACAGTTCTTTGAGAACTTTGCCATAAATTGTCACATATTTAATGCCTTGGATTAAGGGTATTTTGACACATACATTCCTAATCTCTCAAAGAAAGTCAAATTTTGGTTGGATCATGGGTTCATATTGGTTTAATATTTCTAGAAATGGAAGTTTTGCCTCTAGATGTTGTGTTTCATGTTGAGGAGTGGGTTGTTGTGTGTGATTTTTAGGATTGTGCAATTGCTCCTCATCGATAGGTTTACTAGTAATTATTGACAAGGGTTTTGTCACCATTTTTCTTGAGTGGAGTTGGACTTCATCATAGTCTAAGGACTCTATATAGTAGGTATTAGAAGTTAATATCTTATTGCTACATATTTGTTTATTATTGTTTGGATTCGTCATAAGTTAATAGGTAGTCGAGGAGGTTTAGGATGTTGCGGAGTATTGGTCAATTAGAGAGAGAGAGAGAGAGAGAGAGAGAGAGATGAACTTACGGGTTGAGTGAATAGTTCTGAATTTCGAGAAGTAACTGTGAGTCGAATATGAGCTAAGTTGAAGATTAGTTGAGAGTTAAGTGTGTATTGTATGCGCGAATGGTAAGGGCATGTTGGGTTATAACTAATCTATCTTGTATGAGTGCAACACACAACTTTTGTAAGGAATGATTCAAAATAATAAAATAAGAAGCATGTTGTTGTGGACGTAGCCTAGTTTCGATTCAACCACATTAATTATGGTGTCTTTGTGTTTTGTTGTGATGTGTTTGTTTATTGTTCTGGTTATTGCACGCACTTAGTGGATGAATGATTAAAATGAATAAGTTATATGATGGTTTTGCGCACATGATGGATTCTCTAATGAATGAATGTTACGTAGACTGGTAAGAGTGAATGCCTCCCTTCCCTTTATGACTGCGGAAACCTGGTTCTCGCAATCCCCATAGGTACCTCGGGTGAGACTTCACCTGCTTGTGGGTGAATCTGAAAGGGCCAGTATATTTAGGGTGTTGTTGGTAATTTAATGTTGAACCCTAGGTTTGCTCACTTCGCACCAACAAATGGTTCTGTTGTCCGGACCGGGATCTGCGACTGAGGGGAATATGGAGACCTACTAAGGAGGAGATTGGAAAATGGTTGGACACGAAGGAGATCGAGTTTGTTGTAGATCAGAACAAGAATATGTGTATGAGTGGAGAGAAATGGCTACAGAGCTACATGTTTATAGATTTACATGAAATTTTCTTTGTTGATTTTTTGAATATTTAGCATAGTGGATCCAGAGATTAGTTGAACATAATGAAACATTTTGCATTGTTGTTCCAAAAATTTGGACTTTTGACTTAATTCGGAAAGTCAATACTATAAGTAATCATATATCACGCGCAATTGATTTCTGGTTGGATAGTATACTAGGAGGTTACATTACTGAATTTGTTATAGATTGTACTCAATAATATAGTGTTGTTGAAATGGAATTCTTTAAGGGACCACACGAAAGATACTTGAAGTCATTATCTACTTGGATTGAGGTGTTGTTATGTGATAAGGGGGTTATGAAGATGGAATATGATTGCCTTAACCACTAAGTGTTTCTGTGCATAAGGGGGAGTAGGGGTTGACTAGTGAATGGTCTGAGTGTTGCAAGGAAGAATGAATGAGGAATGGATAGGTGATGATGACGAGAGAATAAGAGGGTGCGATAGAAGAAGAGATTGGGGTATTGTGCAGTGGAAAGAGGTTTTGATATAGTAGGAAGAGGATTATGGCTTATAGAGAGGAGAAACATGGTGAGTTTGAAGAGAGAGACACTAGTGTAATACTCCAGATCATATCGTGCACATAATCTTAGCTCAGTCCAGTAGAAGAAAATCCCAATCATGCTAGACTCTGTGTTGAACCCATGACCCCTTATGCGTCTCCAAGGTCTAAAGAAACTTTGTCGATTGTAGTTAGTAAGGGAAGTAAGGATAACAGTTAGAACAGTGGAAGTAGTCCATTAACCTATCTTAAGGTAATATCACCAAGGAGGAATACCGCGTAGAATACGATGGCGACAGTGGATCCTAATTTAAGAATTCTTTTCTTTCACAGGGCAGGTTCAAAAGACCCAGAACAACATTTTTTCATTTGTGAGACAATATGGACTGTGAGAACGTCTAAGACGTTGATGCGAAGATTGCACAGTTAGCGATGACATTTAGAGACTGTGTGTTACTATGGTACATGGAATATCAGACTACTACACCTACGGGACAAATTAGTACATTGACAGATGTAATACATGCTTTATTGAATGAGTTCCAAAAACCTAAGTATGAGTCGCAATGCATTATAGAGCTGAAGGAGATCAGGAAGATAGTGAATGAATCAATGTGGGATTATGATCAAAGATTCAAGATACTGAAGGATCAGTTGACATTCAAAATTCCAGATGAACAACATAAGGAGTGGTTTATTGTAGTATAGTTGTCGCATATACACTACCCCTTGACACAATAGAATATTGCGTCGGAGTCAGAAGCCCTAGAAATTGTTATGAAATTGGAAGCATCTCCCGTAGGATAAAATGGCACAAGGATGGCTCAAGTTCAGTTGTAGGAACTTGCGAAAGGAAAAGAAAAACGCAAGGAAGTTTGGTGTGTCACATGTTGAACAAAAGTTCATTGTAAGAACGAATGTCCAGCTTTTCAACAATATTTGAATACATGATCTCTGAATTATTTAGGGGTATGGTGAGATATTTTCAAAACAATGGGTCACCACCCTACTACTTGCCCATTAATGCAGAAATATTAGAGTACTGCAAGAAACTTGTTTTCTAATTTTTGCAAGTAAGTGGAACACGAAGAGAAGGATTGTCATACATTTTATTTGATGAGAGAGCGCACCAGAAATGTATACAAAGTCCAAGGAGAAGAATCTGAAGGAGGAGCTCCACAATATAATACTCTAAGAAGTTATAATCAAGGAGGAAGAGGAGGGTTCAGAGGTCGCGAAAGAGGAGGATTCAACATAGGAAGAGGATCAATTATATTGTCTGAATCCCTGCACGACATGCAGATATTGCAGACAACGAGACCATGCGACATAGGATTTCCCACAACTAATTGCAAAGTGGCAAGAAAAGAGGAACCTGAATGTATAAACGATAGCAATAGAGGCGCGCGACGAAAAACACAAGATAACATCGGTTACGTGAGGAGGAACAAGAACCATAGCCGATGCGATGGATCAAGGAAATAACATCCACCAATGGGTCAGGAAAGCAATAGAGCTTCCTTCGTTATTTCACCCTAAAAAGGAGAAAGAGACATATACGTAAGGAAAGAAGGAAGTGATAGGAGCAGAATGGATTGTTGCGTCCCTTTCGTCACCTAAATGAGCAAAATGAGGATGCTTACAAGTACAGTTGGGTTAGCTGGATAAGACAGCAGTGAATGCAAGAGTTAGAAACATCAAGCATAAGAAATAAACAAAGGACTAATGCTAATAACAATAACAGAAACTAAACTAGAGTGCATAAGGGAAATAGAACAAAAATTAAACAACATGCATGCCACCAATGGATAAGTTGTATTAGTGGGAAAACACCAAAGAAAAAGGGAGACTTATGGGTCCCCTCCTCCTCCAAGTGAGGGCTCTTGAACCCCCAATGATTGATCTCTTCTTACAAGTAACAAACTAAAAGAAAATGGTGAAGAAATCCCAATCCCATCCACTCAAGAGGTGATGTGAATGGCTAAATGAAATCGTGCTTGTATGCTCTTGATGAGAAAAGAGGATTCTCCAATAGAATATAGGCAGCATAACAATACAAATGAATTCCTTGAAAATATAGTGCATCCATGGCCTCTTTTAATAGCAAAGCTTT
Organism: Picea glauca; assembly: GCA_000966675.3. Classification (NCBI taxonomy): domain Eukaryota; kingdom Viridiplantae; phylum Streptophyta; class Pinopsida; order Pinales; family Pinaceae; genus Picea; species Picea glauca. Next base: position 34,880 of record JZKD02S1677761.1, read on the forward strand.
GAGGCATTATTCAACCAATTTTTAGTGTGAAAGAGGGGCTCTTTGGGGCACCCTTAGGTCTTTGACCAGCCCCCCACTCGGATTTGGTGTCAAATTAACTTGGGATATGAACCAGAAGTGGGTGAAAGGCCGACCAAAATCATAAATGCATCGTTCTAAGGTGTGCGTGGATTTTTGTGTCCACAGTCGCGCATCATGCGCATATGCGCTTTTCCAACGTTATCCAATTGTTGCACGTGCATGCGTTGCCTTTGTATCCTTAGTGCATGCTGATTTTTTAACCAGTTGTATAGTTTTATGCCCTTTTCAAATGCATTTACTGGGCCATCAATGAACTAATGGGTGTTTGAAGATGTCGGATTCCTGTAACCATTTGCGGATGAAATTCCAGTGATAACATATGCCCCCTGATGTATGAGGTTAGGAGCATACGTATAACCGAAATACATCAATGTTTCTTCTACTGAGAGTACCTTTGTAAGAAATTGTATTGAGTGCAATTTCAAGAGCGACCCATTGGAGGGAGAGGGGAGCATGTAGGACCCAAACCTTTAGCAAGGTGTGGAAAAATAAAACTGTGTACAAACGAGGCGGGCATGCCCCATGCTCGTGTCATGTAACTCAAAAATGTGTATTACAGTAACTAAAGTTGTGTGTTGGTGTAGAGGACTACAACGCCCTCAAAAGCATATTGATAATAGCAGAGGACAATTTTGATGGTGAACAAATTCTGAAAAGAGGTGAGGACACCTGTAGGAAGTGTCGATGATACGCAGGCATTGATAGCCTATCAATTTCCAGAGGTCTTCAGAAAATATAAAAGACAACTGCAATAGTCGCAAAGTAAGACCCACCACAACATGATAAAGTGTTGAAGTCGAATGTCGTGGGGTTCAACGACAGTAGAGAGTAATCATGGTTCTCTATGTGCCGTCTGAGACACCTCATTGTAAAGGTAATGAGATTCAAGATATTCTCGCCCTCCCGGAAACTATGTGGATGTCGACAGGAAGGGAGACACGACTCCAAGAAGCAAAGGGCTTCATGAAATCCACATGATAAGATCAGGGACTTAGGAGATACATGGACCAAGTAAAGATGCGGCGAGACTCAAGACTACCCTTGGTTGGGGATATTTGTGAAGGATAAGTGGCCACAACCATGGAACTGAATCTAGCGTCAGGGGGACGACTAAACTAGGGTTCAATTGTGCCAGAGGCGTGACAAAGTGGACAAACTCAGAGATCAGGGGTAAATGGACTATGGGATACTCAGGGTTTATGGACGATGTCATCAGGAGGAGAAGGTAATGAATGACCCAACCAAGGGCGACATGGGTTTCTTTTGTCGAAAAAGGAAGGTCGTCAAAGGTGACGACAAAAAACTATGTAATGGATGGATACAAAGGCTTTGTATAATTACCAAATAAATAAAGAATAAATGGGGATGAGCGTACAGATAAAGAAACAGGTGCCCCAGTGCAATATGGCTTGACATGTGAGGGCGCAAGTTGTGTGGAAAACAGGTGGAGGGTGGGGGCCCCATAGATGGGTTTCTGTATTAGGTAAAATGAATGGAAGACAATCCGCAGATGGGCAAATTGATGGTGGATGAGATGGAGGGCTCATGATATTGTGGAGGTGTAGTCAAAATGTGAATCATGACAAGATTACTCGAGAGTCCATTACGGGGAAGTTTAGAAAAATGAGGAGAAGGAGCATGTGGATAATTCTCGGGAATGCAAAGACTATGAGGACTCCCAGCCCTAGGGGGTGAAATCATCATGAGTGTCAAAGTGTCAAGGGGGACTATGAATGGGACAACTCATGTGGGGAAGAGTGCTACTGAGTGACAATACTGAAATGCAATGGAGGTGTGAATACTGCAGAGCCGGATGGGGGGACCTGAGAGGCAAATATCGAAGGATGTGATTGGGAGATGCAATTGATATTCAGAGGGAATGATTACATGCCAGTAGTGATCATATAGCTGAAAGGGTCGTGCTTATTTGTGGTTACCAAGTACTTGCACAGATGAAAACCAAATACCTGACTTGAGCAATATCTGAAGATAAAGAACATATAACAGTTATCTGATAATTTTGAACGTAAGCATGCGTACCTGGACGTGATGTGAGAAAAATGCTCCCTGGGGGCCAAGGATGGATTGTGGCTCGGGGAATGTGACTGTGTAGGTGGCGGGATCCTGGTCCCGTGGCTGAAGACAAATTGGAAAACAAATGCTTGCAGCTCCCATAATTAAGTATGGAAGTTTGGCAAAAGGGACTATATATAGTTGTAGGGCCCACATTGCCACCTCATTTGTTCCTGCTTCTAGAGTGATTGGACGAGAGATTTGAGGAGAGATTTGGAGATTCCTTGAGATCGAGCCAGTTGATTAAGGATCAACGAGTTCAAGGTTAGTGGTCGTATCCTCCTGCACAGTAGTTAGGGGTTCTTTTTTGGGTAGGGCTTGTACGAATGGTCGTACAAGGGGTTTTGTGAGGGTGGGCCCCCCAATGCGCGGGCGATCAAGTGTTTCACACGCAACGAGTGCACGTCTGTAATTTCGAGAGTCGTGCACAGGGGCGCCCAAATGGGGAAAACAGGCGCACATGGGATGCGCGCTTGTGCAAAGCACATCAGCGCATCCATGCTTGATTGTGTTCCTCACAATTGCACATGTGTGCCCAACTGTGGAGAGAACATGCGCGCTAGGGTGTGCCCTTGTATTTCCAACAATCGTGCATGAGTGCGGGACTGTGGGGTGAACAAGCACGCATATGTGCAGGCCTCTAGGGAAAAAAAAGCCGCGCCTTTGAGGCAAAGCTGAAGGCTGTAAAAACTGATCTTTTTTGGAGATTTTCTGCTTTTATGAGTTGTGATGGCTGATCAAATCTTGTATGTGTGGATGCAGGCAACCAGTCGACGATGTCGATCCATTGGAGGGAGAGGGACTGGGCGTGCCTGAGAGGGGCGGTGAGAGATGAGAAGCTGACAATACGTGGTGCTTTGGCAACTTGTGGTCTGCTAAAGTTTTTTGAGTGCTCACTAGTGAGGGCACAAGAGTACTTGTTGCAGTTCTTGATTTCGATGTGGAGTTTGAAGCTGCAGTGTTTCATCGTTCGCGGTGAGCACCTAACATTATTTGTTGTAGAGGATGTATACTTTTTGACTGGGCTCCCTTTTTGGGGGACCCTGCTACCTGCCGAGCCCATGGTACCCGGGGATGGGCAGTTGGTTGTCCTAGCCCGGACCTATTGTTCAGGAAATTACTACATGTCCTGCTTTGTGGTGACGATTGGGGTGATGGAAGCCTTGGTGCATTGGTGTGTTGCATCGATGATTGTGAGAGTGTATTGATCTCTCGCCACTCAATGGATAAGTGCGGGTCATCTGAGGATTATGCAGAGGGCACTGGGGGGTGAGCATTTTGCCTGGGGCTTGATGTTGCATGCCAAGATGGTGGGGCAGCTCAACAAGTGTTGAGCTGATGACTCCAGGGAGTTTTCCTTTGGGTCCATCTTGGTAGCATGGTTTTTGGAGAGGGTGTCCATGTTGCACCTGAGATTTTTATTAGATGCCTTGGGTATGCGAGAGCCACGACTGAGGCAGTGGGTGACGATTCTGGTTCGCCATGGTGGGGGGGAGGGTGGCCATTATTTTATGGCTGAGGTTGCATGGGTGTCAAGTCAGATTCCACAGATCATACTCCAGTTCCCATATAGTGGGGTGGATTTCAGGATGATCCAAAGATGGTGCTGCCCCCGAGAGAGGTATTCGACTGTAGAGGTATGTGCATTTATTTGATGTTGTGATTTTTAGATAGTATAACATGTTCTTTGTGTATAGATGGATGTTGATGCTATCATGTGTTTGTTGTGTGTGCAGATGTTGGACCTCGCGGACGAGAGGTTGAGCTAGTCAGAGTGCCAGCGCGTCAGGGGCCAGTGAGACCACCACGAGGAGAGCCACGGGCCGGGGAGAGACAGCGACAGGATGAGGGTGGTGTGAGGCTGACGAATGATGAGAGAGTATGTAGGAGACACCATTTTGATGACCCTAGTGCAGGGCCTTCTTATGCTCCTCCGCTGGGGGTCGGGGGAGAGTTTGAGGATATTCATCATCGCTTGGAGGCGTTACTACAGGGAGCGCCTGAGGGCATGTGGTCACGTATTCAGGATGAGGGAGTCTGGGAGTAGTGTGTGGGCCTTCTGACGGAGTGGCAGACTGTGATCTGTAGAGCATCTGTAGCAGGTGCGGCTATGACTAGGAAACTGCCCCTAGGACTTGAGGGACCCCTAGTTGGTGCGGCACCTCCTCCCGAGAGAGGACCAGGTGGTGGAGCTTTAGAGGCGCCATGAGTGCCCCTGTATAGTTATTTTTGTATAGGCTTGCAAGCCCATTTTGTATATGGTGTTGGGACACCGATTTTGTATTTATAGGGGTGAGGTGCTTCACCTACCTACAGAAGTTGTATATGTACTATTTTTTTGTAAACATTGAAGGCACATTTGACCGATATACAGAAGTTGTATATGTACTATTTTTTTGTAAACATTGAAGGCACATTTGACCGATATATATATATATATATATATATATATATATATATA
>JZKD02S1677761.1:69853-100271 GCA_000966675.3 Picea glauca
GATATTATCAGAGGCACATGAAGGAGTTGTCGGAGGTCACTATGCAGGAAAAGCAACAACTCAATAGATTTTGCACGAAGGACTATGGTGGCCCACCCTTCATAAGGATGCAAAAGAATTATGTCAGACCTGTTATGTCTGTCAGAGACTGGGGAAGCCTTCAAGGAGAGATGAGATGTTGTTAGTACCGCAAGTGACATTAAAATATTTTTATAAATGGGTCGTTGATTTTGTTGGACCAATCAATCCACCAACAAATAGGTCGGGATTCAAATACATTATTACTGTCACAAATTACTTAACCAGATAGGCTGAAGCGGAACCAGTCAGAGATTGTAGCGTGGATATTGTAGTTACAAGTTTGCATGCCCTAGGATACTTATGAGTGATTAGGGAACTCATTTTCTGAACGATTGCAACTTTTACAAAGGAGTTTAAAATTCATCATCAGAAGAGCACACCGTATCATCCTCAGAAAAATGGAACAATAGAAGCACTCAATAAGATCCCAGAGCATGCACTGATGAAGGTATGTAATGTAAGTTGAAATTACTGGGACTTGAGGATCCCAACAATGTTATGGATGTATAGGATTACAAGTAAGAAACTAACAGGACAAACACCATTCATATTAGTGTATGGCGAGGAAGTAGTTATGCCTATGGAATTCATTGTGTGAAGTCTAGGCGTTTTCGTGTTGACAAAGCTTACAAATTTTGGCGTAGTAGAGAAAAGATTGTGAGAGCTAGTAGAATTGGAAAAAGACCATTTTGTCACAGTATTTCGTTAGCAAGTTCAGAAAGAACGCAAGAAAGCTTAGCATGACTGACACATTAAACAAAATAAGTTCCAGACTCGAGACTTAGTTTTTCTTTATGATAACAAGTTTTTGCAGCACCCTGGAAAGTTTCATATGCATTGGTTGGGTCCATATGTGATCCGATTTTTGACAGAAACGTGTGTTATTCAATTGGAAAAACTGAATGGGGAAGTTGTGGAAGGATTGGTTAACGGTAGTCGATTGAAACTATATAGGGATAGTCGTGTTTCTTCACACTTGTTTGAGCATGCAGTATGTGTACCATAGTATCTATATTATAGTGTATTGTAGAAGAAAATGAAAAAGAAAAGAAGAAAAACAATAAAAGCATTTGAGTTAAGAGACAAAAGGTTGAAGTTATGCATAAGTTTTTGTTCAAACTAAGTAAGGAGAGAAACCATAAACCTGCAAGGATGTCTCTAACTATCGATTTGTTTATATAATATGTTCACCTATCTATTTATAAACCATTAAGGATGTCAAGTTTTGTAAATTTGTATGGTAATACCCCCATTACATCTTGAATGTAGTCGAGGATGGAGGATTTTAAAGAGGTTATTCAATGGAGAATGATAGAGATTCAAAGAGTGGATGTAACACAGACACGACGGGGAATAAAAATTTTCGCTTTTCTTAAAGGACAAAATATCCATTCATAATTCCTAGTTTGGAAGGTCAGCGAACCAGTCCGACCTCCTGGTCAAGGATCTCTGATTCTGAAGCCAAACAATTCTCCGAGACCTTGATGTTCTTGTTATATACTTAAAGCCAACTTCCTTTCGTACTTCAATCCTCCAAAGTTAACAATCTACGGGCATGTGTCCTACTCAATCAACGGTCCTGCCTTCATTCTGGGTGCTTGACCTTTAAACCCAAATCAACGGTCCAATGACCTTCTTCTCGATCAATGGTCGATATTCCCTCCGGGTCTCCGGACTTCTGAGATCTCAACTCTCAAACCTCTTTTTCCCAATGGATTTTACCCAACGTCTAAGATCCACTGACATGTGTCTCCCCCAAATCTAACGATCGAGGATTACTTCGGGACTTTACCCAGAGTGTATGGATCTACACCACGCTCCTCTTAGATCCGGCGGATACAAATCACTTTGGGCCTTTACCCGAAGTTCACGGATTTGCACCACGTCTCCCTTAGATATCACTGTCCAAATATTTCTTCAGGACTTCGGGTCTTTGCACTTCGGCGATCTCAGTTCTCTAACTGAAAACCCACTTCAGCTTTTCCCCAGATTTCAAGCTCTATTGACAAGTATCTCCTCACAGTTGAACGACTCATGACTCTACGGGCCTCGAGTTTCTCAACACTTCAACCTCCACCTTCCTCTAGATCTTATGACCTGCTGACACGTACCCTCTTGGATTCAATGGTCCAGATCTCCTCTCTCGTGAATCGGGATTTCGCGTTTCACGACTTTGGAGGTTGGCTTACCTCTGTCTCCCTGATTCCCGATTTCCCGATATTCACCCGCATTAAATCAACAGTCAAGAAGGGTCCCGATAGATCCTTAGATCTACGGTCCAGATCATGTGGCAACTTCAGGTTTTGGGAGTTTAGTCGCACCAACGTGCGAATACCCCGATGTGCGATCTTGTGAAGACTAAAGGAGTTGAGGCGTTAATGCTTGATCCCCTTCTTCAAATGTAACAGTCGCGACAGACCCTGGGTCCTCTCGAACGGATCTCATCCGTTCATCTTCTAAACAAAAGGATATTCCCTTTCGATACTTGAACCATTCTTCCTGAGCTTCGTCGGTTATGAAGGATTTAAGAGTGTTGCGCTCTTTCTTCTGGGCTTAACACTTAGAAGGGTCTTCTGCACTGTCCTTGTGCTCCTTCATCAAGTCTAGAACTTAAGTGTTTCTCAGTCTCTGTATACCTCGCAAAGAGCCTGTGCATACCTGCACTACCCCTCCTAAGCTTAACCAACTATGTCCTCCAAGGGACTCAGCACGATTAGGAGGGTCGACATGCGTACATGAAACTGTACCTAAGGTCGACGAACTCACAGTTTGTGGCTTTGGCTTAAGCCACCACGGAACGCAAGCATTGATGAGTATAAAAACACATCCAATTCACACAATTTCCTACTTGTTTGATTACAAAATCAAGCAGGAATAAAGGGGATACAGTATAATCATTAAGAGAATATATCCATCCCTGCAACATTCATAGGATATCCAACTTTAATTCACAGTACCACTTAAATACACAAGATATGTGAATACTTATCTATTACAGGTGGTAGCTAACTAACCGACTATGGGTGTTCGTCCATCCACCCTACCATAGGCTCAAAGGCATTCATTCTTAGCACTCTGGCCACCCCCATGCCAAGCCATGATATCACCGGGGAAATCACGCAGTTCTCAAGGGTTCTTTCTCTGTTCAGCTTACGCTCGGGTTTTGTTCTTTGCAACATTCAGATATTTCTCTTTGTTATGGCCTTGATAAGGTTTATCAGATGCCCACTCAGCCCCAAGCTCACGGCCTTTTATTTCTTATCCCCCAGAGAGCTCTACGCATCTCCCTTACGAGCTTGTGCGCCCGTCTCGTCTATCCTCTCTGGTTGTCCATGTGTATCTATCTTACCTTCCTTTTTTTTGGAAGTTTCTCGACCCATCACGTTCCTTTTGTCAGAAGGAAGCTCGGGTCTGCAGGTCTCTGTGGTACTTCGGGCTGACATTCTGCAGCTAGACCATGATCCCATCATGGGGGTAGTTGATAATTCAACCATTGGTCCTTTCTTCATTAACTGATTTCTCTCCTTGGGATTCTAAGGAGTTTTTTCATCCTCATCAAGGGAAATTTGGGGTTATTTGATATAATGAACCCTCTCGTATAGTTTTCACATTCTTCCTCTAGTGATATCATGGCCAATACTTTCAAGGATTCACCCCCATAGTCAGTTATTGGCAACCCAAACAATAATACATTTACATTCTCCACATGCCTTAGTATGGTAATTTTATTTTATGATTAAGAATCAAACTGGGGGAAACAAGGTGTTACAGTGGAGTTGATGTACATAAACTATCATAAGGGATAATGTTGTGATTTTATGGGTCTACATGGGGGTTTGGACAACTAAGGAAAATTTTGGAAGGGTTGTTATAGAGGGACAAAACGTTGTGATATGAGTGTTGTGCTTATGATACTTGCACCGCTTTTTTGAGCTAGGGAGAGGGTGTTCATCTATTAGTCAATGTGATTTGTTGTATGAGAACTTTTCTAGTCAAGTAAGGACTCATACATCTCATATAACTTGTATGGAGGTGCTTAAAGCTGGATAAAAAGTGGAATCAGAGTTGGCTAGGCCATGGTTATCTACTAAGAAGGGCTCCATATCTATAAAATAGTCTTTGAGTTTTGATTTTTTTAAAGGATTGTTTCTTCAAGCCGTCACATGCACAACATGAGTTCATCACGTGTCCTACATGAGGTAGTAGGTTGTATGTAAGTTGAATGGATAGAGGGAGGAGATAAAGTTGTAAGGGAACCTTGGCTTGGAGTAAGGGTTTAAGTCACGTGGGAAGAATTGGTGTGAATCCTCCATGGTTAACTCGGTTCATGTAGTAGGACGAAGGAAGGCTCCCTGTGTTATAAGGTTGGGTATGAATTGTTGTATGAGTACTTGGATAGCTACTATAATGCATATATATATATATATATATATATATAATACTCCCTTGTGTAAGAGGAGACATGTTAGACATGTTTTGAGAATAGAGTTGGTTGACCTTAGGATGCAAGGAACTAGGGCAGAAGCCTTACATGTAGCAAAAAAGGACTTCGTAGTCTAAGAAAGAAGAGAGGAGGGAGGATAAAGGAGTGTGATTTCACTCAAGAGAGGGGAGGATTGATTACGGTCAGAGTGAGGCACCACTCTCCCATAAGGAGAAAGAAGAGAGTGGAGCTGCCACTCAGTTTCAAGGAAAAATATAGAAATGTTAGGAGAGAGGAGAAGAGGAAGGAAACAAAAGAATGAAAGGGTACAAGATTAATTAGGTTTCATGGTTGATATTGTAACCTAGGGTTGTAGGTTAGTTAGGGTAATTTTATTAGGTTTCAACAATAAGTAGATATAATAACAAATTAACAAAGGAACAAAAGTTGGCTAGGTTTAATTACCAATCTCCTTTAGTGAGCTAATTAACCCAAATGTTAAAGAAGAAAGAGACAAAAAGGAGGAAAATCACCTGGAAAAATCTTGTTGTAGTCTTAATCTCCGAGACAATGCAATAAAAATGCCTAGATGCACCATATAAATGATAAAACAATGAAATATTATAAGGTACCCTAAAGTGCCCTCAGAAAGGTGGTATCTCTCTCGCCCTAGATATGTTGGAACCTCCCTTGAGGTAGAAGAGTTTAATCATCCAAGGTGTAGGAGGGGTTAAACCAATGGTGACACTCGGACAAAGCAAAAAATCTTCAATGGAGAAACTAAACCAAGAGCAACAGATGCTTATAGAGGTGTTGGAGATGACATTATCTAGTAGCCCATGGGCATGGAACATGAATTAGAGAGATATATCAAGATTTGATGCCAATTTGGTTTTGTCCCTACAAGATATGTTTTCAAAGATAGAAGATTTAAAGAGACTTTACAAAGAGAAGATTACTGATATAAATAGGCAAAGAAATGACCTTAACGCGTAAATGAATGTTAGAGAGGTCAATGGGAAAAGTGTTTCGTACGAAAGAATCGTACCATGGGTTTTGACCCAACACCACTAGGTTCTCAACCTATATCATAGGAATTTTCCCCAAATTCAAGACTATGTTTCATAAGCTGCAATTTACAGTTATGGTATGAACCCTNTGGTAGGTTCTTCCATTTGACAAGGTACTCTGTAATTGCTCGATTTCTTAGCTGCTTAATTCTTGTTTCAAAGATTGTTTCTGGCTCTAGTATGATTTTCCCTTCTTCATTGAGCTCAGTTAAAATTGTTTGGATCGGGATCTTGTTTCTAATGACCTTCTTTAAGCAAGAAATATGGAATATTGAATGTACACACAAAGATGGAGGCAACTCCAATTTGTAAGCCATACTTCCAATTCTTTGCAAAACCTTATAGGGGCCATAATATTTGGGTGCTAGTTTACTGTCCTTCTTTTGTTTCTTGAGGGACATTTGTTTGTATGGTTGTAGCCTTAGAAATATCCAATCCCCCACCTAAAATTCCATTTCCCTGCAATGTTGATTTGCTTGTTGTTTCATCCTATTTTGTGCCATAACCAAGTTGTCCTTCGACAATTTTAGGATGTCTTGTTGGTTCCCTATGTGGTCCTCCACTGCTTGAACCTTTGTATTCCATTTCAAGGGTGATGTGATGGATGGAGGATGATATCCATAAAGTGCCATAAATGGGGACATTTTTGATGGAGTATGGAAGGATGTGTTGTACCACCATTCCGCTAAGGGAAACCATTTGACTCATTGTGTTTGTTTATTGGATGCAAAGCAACGAAGATATACTTCTAGACTTTTATTCACAATCTCAGTTTTCCCATTAGATTGAGGGTGGTAAGATGAACTATGAGCCAATTGAGTACCAAAACAAGAAAATAATTCAGTCCAAAAATTTCCCGTGAAAATTGGGCCCCTGTCACTTACAATAATCTTGGGGACTCCATGTAGTTTTTGAATTGTTTCCATGAATGTTGTTGCTACTGTGCTTGCTTTAAAAGGATGAGAAAGAGAGAAAAAATTGGCATACTTTGTTAGTCGATCCACTACAACCATGATAACGGTCTTTCCTTCTGATTTTGGTAAACCTGTAATAAAATCCATGGAAACTTCTTTCCAGCGTTGGCTTAGTATAGTTAATGGTTGTAGGAGACCTAGAGTTTTGATTGTCTCTCCCTTACTCTGTTGGCATACCAAACATTTCGACACCAAATTTTGAACAACATTTTTAAGATCTTCCCAGAAAAAATCCTTCGACCCTATGGTATGTTTTCAAGAATCCTGAATGTCCCCCTATAGGAGAAGTGTGCGAGTCTAGAAGGATTTTCTGTTTGAGTTGGGAATTCTTACATAAGTATAGGCGATCATGATAACACATCAAATCATTCTTCCATATAAACCTTTTTACTGAACTGGGCTCTTCATGTAGTTTTTGAATGATCTTGCATACCTGTTGATCTTGATTCCATTCTATCCTTGCTTCTTCCACCCAATCTGATTGCGGCATAAACATAACACATAGTGAACCTTCTATTTCTTCTTCTTTCCTGGAAAGGGCATCTGCCACAACATTATGTTTTCCTTTTTTGTATATAATTTCAAAGTCATAACCCAACATCTTTGTAACCCAATTTTGTTACTCTTCTGAAGATAATCGTTGCTCCAAAAAGTATTTCAAACTGTTATGATCTGTTTTTACCTTGAAGTGTCTTCCTATTAGGTAGGAGCGCCATTTATGAACTCCATGTAGCATGGCCAACATTTATTTTTCATAAATGGGTTTGACTAAGTTTTTTCCTTTAAGTTGTCTGCTTTCAAAGGCAAAGGGCCTTCCTTCCTGCATTAAAACTGCACCAATTCCATCGCATGAGGCATCACACTCCATAATAAATGTTTTTGTGAAGTCAGAAGTGGTTAAGACAGGGGTTGTACACATAGCCTCCTTAAGTTTTTCAAAAGCTTTGGTTGTTACTTATGTCCAAGAAAATGTGTCCTTTTTTAATAATGTTGTTAGAGGTGTTGTTATTTGACCATAGTTCTTGACAAACTTGCGGTAATAACCTATCAATCGTAAGAATCCTCTAAGTTTCTTCTTGGTTTTGGGAATTGGCCATTCCCTTGTAGCTTTAATTTTGTTAGGGTCCACTTTTATACCTTCATAAGATACAACATGACCCAAATATTCCACCTCTTGAACCCCAAAGGCACACTTGGAAGGATTTGCATAAAGTTGTTGCTCTTCCAATAGTTGCAATACTTTGTCAACATGTTGTACATACTCTTCCCAATATTTGTTGTAGATTAGTATGTCATCAAAAAATACTAACACAAATTTTCTAAGGAAGGGATTGAAAATGGAATTCATCAATATTTGAAATGTTGAAGGTGCATTAGTCATTCCAAATGGTCTAACCAAATATTCATAATGACCTTCATGTATTCTAAAAGTTGTTTTAGGAATGTCTTCCTATCTCATTCTGATTTGATGATATCCCGAACGAAGATCCAACTTAGTAAATAATTTTTCTCCATGTAATTCATCTAATAATTCATTAATGATAGGGATAGGAAACTTATCTTTGATTGTCATTTTGTTAGTTGTCTATAATCTGGACACATACACCATGAGCCATCCTTTTTTGTAACCAACACCACTAGTGAAGAGAAAGAACTTTGGCTATGTTGAATGATTCCAACCTCTAACATTTCTTGGATCATGCGTTCAATCTCACTCTTCTCTGCATATGGATACCTATAAGGCCTAATGTTAGGTGTTATACTTTCTCGCTACAAATGAATAGCATGGTCATGGTCTCGAGTAGGTGGAAGACCCTTAAGCATTTCACCAAATACCTTGGAATGATTGTTGATAATTATTTGGGGATCTGATGGAGCTAGGGCTATAGATATTTGAATATCAAATGAGCACAATTTACACCTTCGTGTCCTTTTTTGATTAATTTTGCCATGCTATTAGAGCTTATCACTTTAGAGGGTTTCCCTTGGATACCTCTAAGCTAAATTTCCTTTCCATTTGAGGAAAATCTCATAAAAAGATTTTGAAAATCAAAGGCCACTATTCCTAGTGATTGCAACCATTGGACCACTAATACAACATCAACATCCTCCATTTGGATGGAAATCATGGGGCTATCCAGAAAATAATCCCCCATGTTGAGCTTAATACTATGGCATTTCCCTAAACAATTTATGGTCCCTCCATTTGCAATCATTACTTGAAACTCTGGTGCAAGATATACAAAACAATTAAGATCTTTTGCTAATTTGTAATTGATGAAATTATGGGTGCTACCTGAATCAATCAATATTGTTACCTTTTTATTTTGGATATATCCTTGTATCTTGAGGGTTTGTGGAGTAACGATGCCATCCAAAGCATGACAAGATATTGTTGGAGTAGTCTCTTCTAGATTTGGGTCTTGTGATGGTTCCAATTCTTGATCTTCTTCCTCTTCACAGTGTATGTAGAATAATTTATTTTCACCGCATTTATGCCCCTTATTGTACTTGTTGTCACAATTGAAACATAGTCCTTTTGCTCTTATTTTGTCCATTTGTTGAGGTGTCAACCTTATTGGTTTAGGTAAACTATCTTCTTCCTCTTCACAATTTATGTAGAATAATTTCTTCTCACCACATTTATGCCCTTTACTGTACTTGTTGTCACAATTGAAACATAGTCTCTTTGCTCTTCTTTCATCCATTTGCTCAAGTGTCAACCTTGTTGATTGAGATATGGTTGTCTTCTGACCCCCAAAACGATCTCTGCCTCCAATGTTATAGTTGTATGTAGCCTTATTTTTGGGATGAATATGACGAGCATTTTGCATGGCTTCCATAATACTTGTAGGTTGTCTTAAGAAAAGTTCATGTTTAATGTCTTATTTTAATCCACCCATGTAAGCTTCCAGCAAGTGTTCATCACTTAGGTTATCCACCCTTGTGGCCAGTACCAAGAATTTTGAATTATATTCTTTAATATCACCTAACTGCTTCATTCTTGTCAATTGACTGAAGTAGTCTTGTTCCCAAACTTTCCAATATTGTGCTTCTAAGTCTCTTGTAAATAAACCCCAAGTGTAGTGATATAAAGGGGGTTGCCTTTTCACTATCCATTGATACCATTGATATGGTTTTATCTCAAATTTCAAGGTTGTTATGTGAATCATTTTCTTATCATCCATAATATTGTGTAGTTCAAAATATTGCTCTATTTGGTTTACCCAAGTAAATACCTATGTACCATCAAACTTCTTTAATTCAATTTTGGGAAAGTTAAATTTATGACCCCCACCAAAATTAACTCCACTATTAGAGTTATATTCACTAAATGGCTTATTATTGGCAGTTTGTTCAACATGATTACTACCATTATTTTCATGAGTCCATTCCATTTTGGTGTCTCCTTTAGGGAATCTCCCATCTATAGCTAGAAATATCCGGGAAGACATATTTTGCATTTATCTTTTTATGTCATTCTTATTTTCCATATCATCCATCTTGTTTTTCATGCCATCCATATTCCCTTCCATTAATTGAATTTTTCTTTGTGAGTTTACCCCATTACTAGACTTTTCACTCACATTCTTAATTTGTTCCTCCAATTTGGACAACCTGTTATGTATGTCCTCATTTTCTTCTTGAGTCATGGATGGGAATTATGAAGGTTTAATAGGTGTTGTCACTTTTTTGGGAGACATATGGAGTAGTAATAATAATACTCCTCTATTATATATTTATCACAAATTTCAAATCACCCGCAACAAATATTCCAAAAATAATTATGCCAATTGTAAGTTACGTACCTTTAAAAACCTTAATTTGGAGTTTGTCCTCTTGGTTGACCTTTCTTCTGGTGTATCTCTAAAATTTTGGCCCTTCTGGGTCTGAACTTTTGTTTTATATTTCTACAATATTTCCTCTCTGCAATGCCACAGGTCTAATCAAAATTGGATGTGCCAAGTAGAAGTTATGGTAACTTCCCCACACCTTGCTAATTTTTGTCCCTTCGAGGAGAGTGTACTTGTAAAGCGTGCCAAGATGACAATATATAATATTTGATTATGAAACTTGCACCAGAAATACTACAGACTGTCCAATGTCCAATGCAACTAGTCTCACTTAATTTGGATACTCACTGAAGAAGATATCACTATTTTACTCAGAACACTTGTTTGAGACTAGTTAATATGACTAGTCAGATACCCTATCTTACACAGGGTGTATCTACAAAAGTAGGATGATCCAGAAGCTGAAATTTTATCAAAGTTACCTTGATAATTTCTATGAATAGCCTCCATATTCCAAGGTCTGAAACATTACAGAAAAAAATTTATAGCAAAAATTCCGCGATGACTAATTCAAGATGATTCCAGAACCCTATCTTACAGAAGCTATATATCCGTAAGTATAAGGCCTCAGGAGCTGAAATTTGAACCCAACGTACCTTGATCCGTATACTAAATATCCTCCAAGGGGTTCCTTCGAAAACGATGTAGAAAAAAGTTATAGCTAAAATTCCAAGGTGTCTTAGATGTAGCAACGAAACCCTAAGACCTTGAGTCTGATACCAAATGTTATGACCCAATGCCTTGAAAATGATAAGAAATCAATAAAATTCAATCCACTTCGAGGGGGAAACCTCATTTACAATATATAAACTTCATAATACAATATGGGATGAGATACGATGATCCTAATACTAGATATCCTTGATATATATATAGGAGACAAAGGGTTACAATTATAATGAAAGGGTGTAAAGAAGGCTTCTAGCCGACCTACTAGAAATGTAATAATTCAATATCTAGGGCATAATAAGGGGTTTTATACATATCATGGGGATTTTTCTAGGGCTTAACAAATAATCATTTCATTTTTACCTAGGAAAACCCACAGACATTCCCATAACCTTTTTAGCAACTTTAAACTTTGCCTAGAAAACATTTTCTGAAAATGAATGCCATAGTTTTCTCTTTTGGTTTTCTTGCATTCTCCATAATTGTTTGCTTTCATAGCTTTATATGATCTTGCCACTATTACATGTAACAAAGTTGACTTAGTGGAAGGGATGCATAAACTGAATAAATTGAGAGCATTTGTCATTTAATGTCCTTAATTTAGTCTCCCATAATGCATTCAAACATTGGGTACAAATTTGGGGTTAGTTATGAACATATGTTGATATGAATATATTTGTGTTGAGATGCACTTTTTATAGTGTAGTATGAGGGACATGTGTAATTGCTTTCATGCTCAACATGGAGTTGACACATGGAATTTAAAAAAAATATTGATAACAAAATAATTATTTCAAAGTTAGCACAAGGTCGTCAACAATTGGGGCTCAAAGCCATTACAACAATGTTCATAGTGAGCTCAACATTTCACTTGCGGGAATTGAACCTGGGTGACTAGTATATCAATTCCTCCCAACCACCCGAGCCAAACCCAATTGCCACACACACCAACCCCCCCCACCCCCCCACCTAACTATCTATATTGAAATTAAACAAAACCCAATTCCTACATGAGGTCCTTTACCCATCCTAATACGAGGGAGATGTGTAATAATTCCTTCAATCCTTAACATGGAGTGGACACGTGGTATTTAAAAAAATAATAATATGAAAAAAAATATTTCAATGTCCACCTTAAGTAAAATATTTCAATTACACACACACATTTATAAAGCAATTGAAATTAAAATTTTCTTACGATAAAAACATTTTAATGGTGTGGTACTCAATATGAGGGAGATGTGTAATTCCTTCCATGCTCAACATGGAGTTGACATGTATATAAGAATCAACACATATCCATCTCAACTATCTATCATGCACAGACTTTAGATAGTAAAAACTTGAGGAAATGTTTGATCCTTAAGAGATTTGATCCCCCTCGACGCATGATAGATATAGAGTTGAGATGGATCTATGTTGATATCTATGGATAAAGGGTACATTGAAAATATTGCAAAGCTTGAAACTTTAACTCAAAACTAACTACAAGCAGATGCATATACTTAATCAAAACACCAATTCAATGTGCTTAATATCATTCAATCCATGGGGTTGTAGTTATGCATGAGCACTACAAGGGAATCAAACTCAAAAACAATTGCATGTGGATATGTGTACCTTTTTTTTTCCTTTTTTCTAACAAAGACAAGATTGATTTTTCATTAAAGAAAATAGGTCAGTACATAACTGAAGCATTTATAAGCAAAATTTCCAGGAAAGTCCATCTGGATATATAGGTCTATATATGCAAACTGAGTTTTTAAAACATCTTCTAAGCTAACATTCTAGAGATTACGACTAACAACTTTTTTCACAAACTGTCCCGAAAGTAGAACAACACAAAGATACATAAAATTCTATGGTGAGTCACCATCTTGAGTCTTCGTCCCTTCTATAGAGAGGAGAGGACCCAACTCTTCAACTTCCATGGGGTCATGTGGTTGACCCCATGTTTCTACCTCTCTAGATACTCATTAAATGGAGTTCGTTGAATCATGCTTGTTGGATTCCCGAGAGAGAGAGAGAGAGAGAGAGAGAGAGAGAGTCCATTTGATATGGTAGAATCATCGTTCACAACTGCTGACATTCAGCCTCTAAAGCATCAATCCTCCACATTTGTACTAGAGAAATTTCAAAGCATTGGCTACACTTCAAGCTGCGACCTGTTCCAACTAAGTTAGTTTCACATTGATACAATGAAGAGTTTGATTATTTGCTTGGTTGGCCTCCTCGTGCATGCAGAGGATCTTCTGCATGTCTCTACAGTCAATATCGTCCATTTTAACTATAGAAAAATCTTGCACAAAAAAGATGTCGAGCCAAAGAAACTTCCCACCACACTTCCTAATTCCAGACAAAACCCACATATTTAACCCCAATCCCAAATTTGTTAAAATTCAAGATGGACAGATTTGTACAACAACGTAAAGCTTGAAATGCAAATAGGAAGGCAATAGGAAAAGGCCACTGGGAAAATTGACAATTTCCAAACCGTTCTAGGAAGATTGTCAACATTGAGGAAGTTGGACAACATGTGCTCCCCGCCTTCACCTAATATCTTGAAACCCCACACAACCACCGCATCGAAGCGCCCAAACCAGACCCATCAAAGTTGAAATACTCTCCTCTCCACCAGATAAAAACCATTGGAACTCACCTCCATTTCTTGAATGATCCCACATTTTAATAAACTTCCACACATATTGCATACAATGACACCTCGAGCAGAGCAACTATTCAAGTGCGTGAACAGTAAGTGTCTTTTGCCATATCTTCCCTTACATGTCCTATTCGTGCTTTGCATTGAAAGGGATGCTAATTTAAAGACCACTTTGACTAAGGAATGGGGTCAGTGGATAATGTTAAAATATTGTAACTTCGAAGAATATTCTAATTATATTTGAGTTATTATCTTGTAGATCAAATCCCCTTTTGTGGATTGATCATGTTGGAACTTGTATAAGACCAAATCCCCTTTTGTGGATTGGTCAAACCATATTTATATAGTGGCATTTGTAAAGTCGACCCCTGGGGTTTATAAAGTGGTTTTAACCTCTCTTGGAAGAAGTCGGTCCTACTAAGTGAAGAGACATAACCCTAGCACCTCCTCGATGAGTATTTATAAGTGAGGATGGTGCCTCACTTGTTCATTCACTCACTCACTCATCTAGTGCACATATTTTCAAGGCAGTTGCAGTTGCAGGAGGAAGAAGAAGATAGGTGCATGCTCAGTCCTAGTTTATTTTTGGAGTTTTGGTCTTAGTCTTGGCATTGTATTGACAATCAATTATTGAGGAAGTTTTTGCTAGGTTTTCTGCCCCATGGGAGTTTCCTAGGATAAAATGTTGTGTACCATGTGATTGTGTTTCTTTCAATGATCCGCTTTATGCCGTTGTTTTGGAAATACATTGAGAAAATTGAAAAAACCTAATAACAACATTAATCTTAACATGGTATCAGAGCTTGATTGAATAGAGCACCTTTCACTGGGTATCTAAAAATGCCATAATTGTTGTACAAGCAAATTAAAGCTTTTTACTGAAGAGTATTTTTTGACCAAAAACTATCTAGGGAAGTGACCCCTACCCTAGCGCATCTTTTGGCTGTTTGAGCACACCTTTTCAGTGGCCAGATTCTTCGGAAAGTCAAACCCTAGTTTTGACTGGTACTAGAAAACCAGGAAACCATAACTAGTCCAAAAGTGCACAGGTCAAGTTTCAAGGGGTAAAACTTGGAATTTTCTGAAACAATTAGCTCCATTTAACTCGCCTTAGCCCAACACATCTCCTGGTAAGTTCATATTCATTTTCTAAGCACTTTCATTTTCTGGTCATTTTCCTAGCTCTAGGTTAAGATGTATGTAAGCACCAAAAGGTGTGGAAAATTTTTGTGCCTGGAAGTACAAAATTGGACTCATTATTGGAGAGAATGACCTTGCAAAACTCATAAAAGAAAATGTATCGGAACCCGAAGAAGAAGCAGCCAAAGAGAAGTACAAGAAGGATATGATCAGGGCCAAAAGAATAATTGCATATTCCATTAAAGACCACTTGATCCCTCAATTGTCTTCTAAGAATACCCCAAAAGATATGTTTGATGCCCTAACCAGAATGTATGAAGGAAAAAACATCAACTGGAAGATGAATCTGAGAACCCAACTCAAGAATACAAAGATGCAGAAAGGAGAAATAGTTCAAGATTATTTCTCTAGGGTTTCTCAATTCAAGGAACGATTAGTATCAATTGGAGACAACTTAAATGAATATGAACTCATAATGACAACTCTTAATGGTCTCACAAGACCTTGGGATGCCTTCATCCAAACTATTTGTGCAAGAAAAGAGAAACTCCAATTTGACAGTCTATGGGAAGAATATGTTCAAGAAGAAGCAAGAGTGGCCAACTGAGAATCCGTACTATTGAGGAATGAAGATTAATCCCTAGCTGCTCATGCTAGAGGAGGAACAAAAAGGTCTCATTTCCAAAAGGAGACCAWTTTTCATAAAGAATATCACCCTCCAAAGAGATTCCARAAATATCATAAGGGTCAAAGAAAGGGAAAAGACTTCTCCTCTTATCAATGTTATCATTGTGATAAGATGGGATACATTGCTAMGAACTGTCCTGCCAGAAAGGAAGAATACAAGAAGAGAAATAACAAAAGACATCATGCCCATGCAACTGAAGATGATGAGCCACCCAAGAAGTTGACTAAAGAAGAAATTGAAGATTATGTTTTGTTTTCCACCCTCTCAGGATTTGTGACACCTGGAGAGGATACTTGGCTCATAGATAGCAGTGCCTCTAAGCACATGAAAGGTCAGAAAGACATTCTCTCCAACCATAAAGAAAAGGACTTCCCCCATAAAGTTTCACTTGGAGATGATTATCGGTACCCTATCAAAGGAATGGGAGAATCCACCTACAAACTAGATTCAAGAACTCTGATGAGAATGAAGGATGTACTATATGTACCATGTTTGATAAAGAACTTACTTTCTATCTCAGCCCTAGATAAGAAAGGTTTCAGGCTTGTATTCATAGATGGTGAAGTTCTTATGTGACTTAAGGGAAAAACTATAGAAGATGCAGTTGTTATTGGAACAGAGGAAGGAGGTTTGTACAAGTTAAAAGATCACTCAGATGTAGCCTTGACTCACTCTACTTAAAGTATTTGTGAACTTTGGCATAGAAGACTAAGTCACATCAAGTACAAAGCCTTACCATGTGTAAGCAAGGTAGTTACAAGTTTACCATAATTTAAGGTTGATCATCAAGGTGTATGCAAGGGGTGTGCACAAGGAAAGAACATAAAGAATCCTTTCCCAAAGAGCGACAATAAAGCAGAAGGAATCTTGGAACTCATCCACTCAGATGTATGCGGTCCAATGCCATCAACCTCTCTAAGTGGGCATGTCTACTATGTTTCATTTATTGACGATTACTCTCGTAAGACTTGGGTTTATTTCTTGAAATCAAAAGATGAAGTACTAAAAAAGTTCAAGGAATTCAAAGCCTTGGTAGAAAATCTCTCTGAAAGAAAAATCAAGATACTCAGGTCAGATAATGGAGGAGAGTACACCTCAAATGAATTTGGAAGATTTTGCAGAGATGTAGGGATTGAGAGGGAGCTCGCCACTCCCTATAATCCTCAACAAAATGGTGTAGCAGAAAGAAAGAATAAAACAATTATGGAAGTAGTAAAGATTATGATTCACAATGAAGATCTTCCAATGCACTTATGGGATGAAGCAACAAGAACAACGGTTTATGTCCAAAACATATTATCCCATAGTGCACTTGGATTCAAAACTCCCGAATAAATGTTCACCGGAAAGAAGCCAGAAGTAATCCATCTCAAAATATTTGGTTGTCTAGTATTTGTACAGATTCCAACAGAAAAGAGAACTAAGTTGGATCCCTTACAAAAGAAGGGAATATTTGTTGGATATTGTGGGGTCTCTAAGGCCTTCAAAATTTACATACCAGGTTATCGTCATATTGAGATCAACATAGATGTAACCTTTGATGAAGATGCAACACTCAAGAGATCAAGGAAATGTCATATTGAGGAAGTATATGAAGAAGAACCTGTAGCTCCTAGAGTTGTAGAACCCATGAAGGAAGTTACAATTATCTTGATGATGAGATTCCAGAAGATCATGATATGATAAAATCTCAACCTCCCCATATGACGATCTCTCATAAGAGAAAGCCAACTTGGGCGAGAGAACTTATTCAACATGGAGAGAAGTATGGTGCCTGAGAAGGAACCATGAGGCAAAGCAAGAAACCTAAGCCATTCTCCAACTATATGGTCTTGATGTGTGGTCTCATAGAAAAGGAACCTACATGGTTTGAAGAAGCTATTCAGAAGAAAGAATGGGTGGATGCCGTGACAAAAGAATACTATTCCATTAGAAAGAATGATGTATGGGAAGTAGTTCCCAGACCAAAGAACAAAGATGTGGTATCTTCCAAGTGGATATACAAGATAAAACACGCAACAGATGAAAGTATTGAAAAACATAAAGCAAGATTTGCAGCTCGTATTTTTTCTAAAAAAGAAGGTATTGATTATGAAGAGACATTTGCTCCTGTCGTTAGATACACTTCTATCAGAACCATCATAGTTCTCGTGGCCAAAATGAAGTGGAAGTTACACCAGATGGATGTGAAAACAACCTTCTTAAATGGTGTTATTGAGGAATAAGTGTATATAGAACAACCACGAGGGTTTGAAGTTGAAGATAGAAAGACTCATGTTAGCAGGTTGAAGAAAGTTCCATGCGGGATGAAGGAAGCTCCAAGAGCTTGGTATGGCAGAATTGATAGTTTCCTGACAAGTTTGGGCTTTGCCAAAAGTAAAACTGATTCTAACCTTTACTTCAAGGTTATGAATGATGAGCTAGTTATATTGCTACTATATGTGGATGACTTATTCTTAACAGGAGAAGAAAAGCTCATCACAGATTGTAAGAAGAAGCTCGTTGGAGAGTTTGAGATGAAAGACCTAGGCCCGATGCATTATTTCTTAGGTCTTGAAGTTTGGTAGAGTCCATAGAAGATCTTCCTTAACCAAGGGAAGTATGCAGTTGAAATACTGAAGAGATTTTACATGTTGGAATGAAAATCCATGAACACACTCATTGAAACAAATTTGAGGCTCCTGGTTGATACTTCGTCGAAGTTGATTGATGCTACTCTATACATACAAATTATTGGTTCGTTGATATATTTGACGAATACCAGGCCAGATATATGCTTTGTTGTGAACACCTTGAGTCATTATCTGGTAGAGCTCAAACGTGTTCACCTTGTAGCTGCAAAGCATGTGATGAGATACCTTGAGGGTATGTTGGATTATGGTCTCTATTATACTGGAGATCATGACTTCAGACTGAATGGTTATACTGATTCAGATTGGGCTGGAAGTGCTTTTGATAGAAAAATCACTTCAGGATGTTGTTTCAGTTTGGGGTCAGCCATGACTTCATCACAAAGCAGGAAGCAATCCAGTATTGCTCTCGGCACGCCATAAGCAGAATATATTACAGCATGTTCCACCAGTTGTGAAGCCATATGGCTTCGAAAGTTGTTGACATGTCTATTCGATCTGGAGATGGAAGCCACCGTGATTCTATGTGATAACCATAGTTGCATAAAGATGATGGAGAACCAATGTTCCATAATAAGTCGAAGCACATAGAGATCTGGTATGACTACATTTGTGATATGGTGTAGAGGGAAGCTATAAAGCTCCAATATGTTGGCACAAATGAGCAGGTTGTGGATGTGTTGACCAAGCCTCTGTCTTGTGTGATGTTTGAGTACTTCCGAGACAAGCTTGGTGTTGTCCGAAAGGACCTCCCTCGGAAGGGGGAGTGATGTTGATGATACTGTAGTATCTTGACCAACAATGGGTAGCTCCCTTAGGATTTTATATCCTAGGGGATTGATCATCCCTGGGCAGATCCCAAAGGTCTGGTAAGGACGATCTGTCAGAGTACCTGTGAATGTATATGCCAATTGTGGTTAGTAGTGGTAGCTCCGTTATGATTTTAGAACCTAGGGAATATTATGATTCGTGGGCAGATCCCAAAGGTCCAATAAGGACGGTCTGTCAGAGTACCACGTGGTAGCTTGTTAGGATTTTATATCCTAGGGAATCTTATGATTCCTAGGCAGATACCGAAGGTCCGGTAAGGACGATCTGTCAAAGTACCACAAAATGTTGTTGTTGCACCTGCCTCATTTTGTTGCTATACGATGATGATGTTGTTGTCTCAGCCTCGTGTTGACGATGTTGTTGTTTCAACCTCGTGTTGTTGATGATGTTGTATCAACCTCATGCTATTGATGATGGTGTATCGGCCTTAGGTTGGTGATATTGTTGTTCTAGCTTTATGCTAATTGATGTCGATGTTTCAACTTCATGCCGATGATGATGCTACTCCAACTCCATGCTGTGAACGATGATGATATTGGTGATGTGAAAAACTTTTGATGATTTATAGATGTGTCAGTCAGTGTTCTAGATGCCGATGATGATGTTGCCCCCTCTCTCTCTCTCTCCTGATGATGTTGTATTGGGTTATGTCAGTAGAATACCCTTGTCGTTAAGGGGGAGTGTTCAAATATTGTAACTTCGAAGAATATTCTAGTTATATTTGAATTATTATCTTATAGATCAAATCCCCTTTTGTGGATTAATCATGTCGAGACATGTATAAGACCCAATCCCCTTTTGTGGATTGGTCAAACCATATTTATATAGTGGCATTTGTAAAGTCGGCCCCTAGGGTTTATAAAGTGGTTTTAACCACTCTTGGAAGAAGTCAACCTAACAAGTGAAGAGACATAACCCTAGCGCCTGCTCAATGAGTATTTATAAGTGAGGATGACACCTCACTTGTTGATTCACTCACTCAATCATTTAGTGCGCATCTTTTGAAGGCAATTGCAGTTGTAGGAGGAAGGAGAAGAGAGGCGTATGCTCAGTCCTAGTTTATTCTTGGAGTTTTGGTCTTAGTCTTGGCATTGTATTGGCAATCTATTATTGAGGAAGTTCTTGCTGGGTTTTCTCCCCCGTGAAGGTTTCCCAGGATAAAATGTTGTGTACCTTGTGATTGTGTTTCTTTCAGTGATCCTCTTTATGGTGTTGTTTTGGAAATACATTGAAAAAATTGAAAATAACCTAATAACAACTTTAATCTTAAGAGATAATACCCAATTTTAACCAATGTCCCGACATTTAAATGAGAGGCTATTTTGTCCCAATGGTGCGCCGAGCTATTGATTTCTCTTTTGTAGTGGAAGAATGATATTTCCCCAAAACTTATGACCATGCATCTTATCCTCGATAGGACAAAGCTCAACGGATTGCTTCCCACATCAACATGATTTACCATGGTTTTTATGACCAACATCGAGTCCCCCAACACCACAAGATCATTGATTCTTAATTCCTTTGCGAGACTCAGGCCCACCCATAACGAATAGACCTCAACGAGGTTATTGGAAACATTTGCTAACCCCATGCGCAATAAATCAACCTTTTCCCTCTAGGATCATGGATATTCCCCCGCCCCTTAAAGATATAAATCCTTAATAAAAAATAAAAAATAAATTGTTTGATTAAATATTCATATAAGTGATAAAAATTTAACCCATAAAATTATATATACATAAACATGACATATGAAAGTTAAAATAAACTATTTATAAACATAAATCCTTAACCAAACATATACTAAATTAAGACTTCGTACAAATAAAATTTATATTTCAATATTACAATACAATTTAGGATAGACAAACACCAAAAAATGGGATCAAACATGTGGATACAAGTCCTCGAGCAAGACCAAAAACATCAGACAAAGTACCCACGTCACGGAGTAAACGTATGATTATTCATTGAATGGGAACAAATCAAACACTTTATTCTACAGTTTTTCCTATTGGCTTAGAGAGATGGACGGGTACATTGACGGCGTTGAGAAATTTAACGTCGTCCGAACAGTAATAAAGTTAACGGCAGAGATACGAGTAAATGCGCTTTTTCATTCGTTGTGCGTGACGAGGGGCGGATTCCAAGGTACGTATTTAAATTTGACAGAAAGGGCCTTTTGAGGTCCGCGTTCTTTCTCGGTATTGGTAAAGGGGGAAAAGACGCAGAAGAAAGAAGAAAGAAAGGAGACTTAAGTAAGAAGCATTGGTACCTGTAGCTCAGTCAGCTTAATTTAATTCAATGCAGGAGGAGAGGAGGCGGGTGTGACGGACTGTTGGAGCTGAATTTTTCTCCCAGAGAGGTAATTCTCTTTACCGAAATTCAACTTCATTCATGAAAAGCTAGCGGTTTTAGTTGCTGTTTACTTCGCTGTCTGGAAAACTCGAGTTAAGTGGGTTTATTTTTTCTTCTATCATTTTTCTCAAGCTTTTATTTTAAATTTTCGAATTCATGCCCACAATAACTTATTCTTCACAAACTATTTTCTGTATCTTGAATTATTTTATGAAATTGGGCCACTTCTCTTTTATCATTTTGATTTCTTGAATTTCTGTGGGTTATACTGGGTTTCACAATATTGGCATTCAAATATTTCATACCGTGCTTCAGTAGATATTATGTGTTTATGATTATGGGTACGCTAATTCATGGATCTTCATCCTCTTTCTACATATTATTATTTATTTGAACAGAGCTTTTGCTGAACAATTGTTGTTCCAGCTTTCAATTATTGGGATGGACTTCTTTTTTATTATATATATTTGTTATTATTACTGTTATTTTAAATGATTACTACTACTATTGTTGTTGTTATCGGGTTGGGGTGGGTGGCTTAACATATGCACTTTAGGTTAAATTCAATTTGGTTTAATCTCCCAATTACACATGTTTGTGTTTTTTTGGTCTCTAAAAATGTTTGTGCACGAAGCGGTGGAATGCATTGGAACATTGTTATCCTATGCTCTAGTGGATATCATGCTCTTTATGATGTTGGATATGCCAATTGGTGGGCCTTCAATGTTCATCACCATTTCTACATTTTATTTTTGATTTTCACGGTATTGTTGCTCAACATGAGTTGTACCAGCTTTTAGTTATGGCACCAGGGCATGGATTACTGCATTTATATTAATCTCTTTTTTATCTTATAAGTTTTAGGTGTGTTCCGGCCTTTAACAGATAGATTTTAGTTTAAATTCAATCGGTTTTAGCATCCAATTATACACGTTTGTGTCTTGGTCTATTTAAAAACGTCTGTGCACAAAGTGGTGGTTGCTGCCTGTCATTATGTACTAACATTGGCTCCTCATGTTCTAAAGATGGGTCTTACCTTATATTTCTACAAACTTTTTGCCTGGAGTGTTTAATTTCATCCAAAGAAGGAAACATAGCGGGCTTAGCTTTTTCAAGAGCCTCATATTGCCTTGGCATTGTTGTAGGAATCCAGGGGATTGACGTTTTGGGAACCGTTGTCATTTATCATCATTAGTGTTGCATTGTTGCTCAAATAGTCTCAAAAACTGAATTATGTTTTGCTAATTGTCCATATACCGGGCCTATTCTATGTTATGGACAAATAGGAAATAGATTCAAGCTGCTGGATGGATGGATAATCATGGAATAGACCCAATCTTTGCAAAGAACAAAAACAACTCAAAGAGTATGTCATTGAATATACTAAGATTTTGGATGCCTTCACATATATACTTTCGAAGCTTCATGTAGCAGTTGGTGGTTTCAAAAATGATATGGAGGAGATAATATGCATTGATACTAATCTGCGTGACCTTGCAACATATAATGGACTACCTCTAGATTATGTGGTGTATTCGTTATAGGGGGTATTATGAGAACCTTACAAGTGTTTGTCATGACCTCTAGGGCTAGCTTCTTTGAATTCTCATCAGCCTTCAAGCATGCGTGAGAGAAATCGGGTATTAGTAACTCCGGGGTGCTAGTCAATTGCTATTTTCCTTGGTAGATCTTGTGGCATGTGGCATAAAACAATACATATAGAGGCATCAAGATGGATCCCATTTAGAATGGGTGCCCATGATGCTTTGCATTGTAAAGGGTTAATTGCCCCAGGGCACACTTGACCCAGTCGATCAATTCTAAAGTATGCATGGCTAATCTGAGAAGTTGGAGGGTGGAAGCGTACATGTAACTTGTAGGGGCCTATGCATACAAGTGAAGTAGGGCTGCGATTGTCGATTTTTAGGTGCCTTCACTAACTACATTCAACGAAATGTCATGAAGTTGTAACTTGGTCACAGTTGAATTCTTCCATCTTGATCAAGACATTTGTAGTGTGTTGTTGCCAAACCTTTAGGTAGAATGAGGCAATATGCTTCATATTCTCTAGTTTCACCTCAATTCGCTTGTTTGAAAAATTCAACACTTGTTTCAATAAATGATCCACTAAGTTTCCAGACACGGGGACATGAGAGCGGGGAAACACATTCTAGTGACGTGTTGAGCACCCCCCAACTTCTAGGGAATGTCATAGGGACATTGGGGTCTCCAACATAGGGGACCTCACTTGAAATACTAAAAAACTAAAATTAAAATATATGAATATTGGAACAGAAATCATTGAAATCTTATACATTAGAATGCGTCGATAACATACATCATTAGATGTCACATAATCAATCATAAATGATACGTGCAATGATCTAACAACATAATAATCACGATTCACAAACCATCTATCACCATTGTATTTGTCATTTTATTTAGAAAATTCAAAAGATATAGATCTAAGTCTTAAGAAACCTGATTGAAGAACATGTCAAATGATAAATGAGCATCACTACTCAAGGCAATGGCCCAATAGTGTCTGATTCCAACTATTTCCGAAAGGAATAAGGACTAATCATGGGAATGTTGCTATCTAAAGCAGAATCATTTGCATTCTCTAGAATACTCAATTGCCTTCCAACCAACCCAAGTTGTGCCTCATCAAGTCCCTTCTCCTCATCTACCTATGCATTAGATTTACATTCATTTTATTTTTGCTTTTTTGTTTTTGTTTTTTTGTTTCCTCAAAACGATGGACTTTGGTTGAAAGGGAGCATTGGAGTGTCTCATTTTTTAAGGGGATGTTCCCTATGGCGTCCCCCCCAAAAGGGGACATGGGAAAACTGTTGATGAATGCAGCTATGGGAGAGGCCATTCTTGTCCATGGTGTCATACTTATGGACTTCAATAATTTTTCCATTGCATGGAACTTTGTGGTTGCCATTCGAACTAATAAAATTTATTACTTTGGGTGGTATTGATATAAAAAATGGCATCATCAGCTAGGATGAAGGGTCTAGTGGTATCGACATGGATAACTTGGTCCACAGTGCAAAAGAATTCAAGTATATATGAAAATAGAGTGAAGGCAATTTAGAGAGCTAGGGCACAAAGGTGGCAAGAACCTAGGATCAAGTGGCATAGCTCTCAAGCAAAAGGAGAAGAGACAAGATGTTGAAATAAGTCCAAAAAGTCACTTTTATAAGCAACAATTCACTTATTGCATTTAGTGTGCAACTACCGGGCTCAGTGATGTTCAAATTATAAGGTACAATTGAGTGAGGTAGATAAGAAGTGGTTGAAACACCATTGTGCTTGTGAATTTGTGTGAGGGTTATCCGACCCTTATTAGGTGCATCGTGTGAAAATCAAAAGAACTCTTGTGTAAAAGCACCACTGTTGGGAGTGAATGTGGATGAGAGAGTATGTAGTTGATCTATCATATATTGTTTGACCCTTTTTCATTTCTTAGTTGAAATGTCCACGCAGGTAGTGGGCATTCACTTGACCATCTACTTTACCATCCAAGGTGTGCAACTGTGTAGAGCCATTTGCATTTAACTTATCCAGATCATAAGATTCAAGCTAGAGATAGTCTAGTTTTTGAGGGTAATTATTGCGCCTAGAGTTGAACAACAAACCCAACTCACATTCTTGGAACGCCTTGGGCTTGAGGTGTTTTTCATGTCTAGCTTCAACGCCCACTTTGAACTAGTTGCTTCCATTTTGTGTAGGGTTTAATTTTGTCCAATTTTTCCAGTTGCACAAGTTGGGCTTCCAAAGAATCCTCATCACCCATTTGTTTTTTGATCTTTTGCTGGCTTGAGATTATGGTTGCCGAGTTTTGTTAAGTTTTTTTGATATTGTCTTGAGTTGTTTCCTTGTATTGATGAACCCTACTAAGCTTTTCCCGAGTTTGAGGTTGGCAACATTGATGGTGAGTGATCACGAAGTGTTGTTTGAAGTGTTTGATGACAATATTCACAAAAATATGTGCCATTACTTGATCTGTAATTGATCAGCCTATGGTTCCCGATTTACCAACATGAACTTGTTATCATGCAGATGTGATCAAACAAATCTGCCCAACAATTGTAGGCAAACCAACCCTTGTCACAGTTGGAAGGTCTCTCTATTTTGACTGGTACTATTCCAGTCTCAGAGGGGTGTCCCTAATTAATGTATGCTGCCACCTAATAATCAAATCTGCACATATCCCAAGATGGTCAACACACTAAAGACTCACTCTCAGGCTGTCCAAAAAGCAGTCAAGAGCGAGGGTAAGTTCAAATGATAGTTTTTAAATGGTTGAGATCAGATTCCAGAGATGTTTATAACAACAAAAATAAATGATTACTGCATGAAAGAAAATGCAAGAAAATTCAAAGTAAATGCACAAAACCTACACTACACCACGAGAACAATTAGATCAAGACAGCCAAGAGATTTAGAGAGCTAAAATAAAACATAACTATATCAGATCACTTATTACCCAAGAGATCATCTGTATCATAGTGAGTGTGAGTGATAGGTGACAAGCTGCCATTGAATTCCTTGCCTGCAGTGGAGGTGGTGGTCAGAGTCTGGTGGTGAAAGATTGAGTGGGTTTTCGCTGCTACTACTGTTTCCAGGAATGAACTGTTTAACCCTCTAACTGCTTTTCAAAATTGCATATATAGAAGACTCTCTCCCTCAAACCGACTCGCCTTAAGGATATTTTTGGAAAGAGGAAAGAAAGCTTGCCAATTTAGCAAGGCTGTGCATGCTTGACAACTGTAGTCCTTTTGCTGTTTACTTCTCCCTCAGCTGCTTTTAAGGCTTTCCCTGTAGGCTACTTTTACCTTGAATTTACCTCCTCCAACAAACATATGATAACTCCAAATAGAAGT
This sequence comes from Picea glauca, assembly GCA_000966675.3. Classification (NCBI taxonomy): domain Eukaryota; kingdom Viridiplantae; phylum Streptophyta; class Pinopsida; order Pinales; family Pinaceae; genus Picea; species Picea glauca. The sequence continues at coordinate 96,132 of JZKD02S1677761.1, forward strand.
TTCAAGTAAGTTGCATGCTTTAATGGCCAATCCAGGTACAACTAGACTCTTCATCAAAGCAAAAGCAGCGAATTCTCTAAGTCAAGAACTTTCCCAAATCCAGCAAAGTAGGCAGGTTTTATTTTGGATGGAAAAGGAGGAAATCCTGATGGGTATTTTTGGCAACTATCACACCTACACATAGCACAACCTTTCTCCTCTCTTCACTACCAAACCACTGTAGAAGATGTCTCTGGGATCATCCTGTTCGCATGCAAAGGTGGGAGCAGAGAAAGAAGACTAGCCTCTAGAGCTTGGGAGAATGAGCACAATGGCTGATGATAATCAAATAAATCGAATCATCTTTGCTGTTTGACCTCTCTTTCCTTTTCCAATCACAAGAGTTCTGTTATGAGATTGGTTGTTTACCCACTGCCTTTAAAGAGAGTTCTGTGTGTATATATATTTTGCCCAATCACTGTTCCTGCAGCCAGTTACTAATCTCATCCCTAAACAGTCTTTTTATACCTCCCAACTGCACGAACCAGCCTTTGTACTCATTCCTCTTGGTATCTTAAAATGTAAATGTAAAGGTTAAAATCTATGCAAACCATCAATGCTTCTCCACCCTCTGCACTGCCTTAGTAGACTCAAGTCTTGCTTTTGAGAATGACCATACATGCCAATGAGAGGAATAATGCGAATTATGCCTTCATGCTCTTAACCCTGGCAACAGATACCTTTCCTTATGCTTTCATCACTTGACAAGATTGCAAAAATCATTGACCCACTACAAATGAATTCGATTTACCCCTTTGGGGTATTTCTGATATCATTTCATTCAAATAGCCAGAGCTAGGAGGTAGCATGATTAGGCTCCAAAGTTTGACATGACAGACAAAACTGCCAAGTAGATCAAAACAGTAATGTCCTTCTCTGTTTGGGTGAGTTTAACCATATGGATTTCCCTTATGAGGCCCTTTTTACCTGGTAAAGTTTAAAAGAATCAAGGAGATATAGGTCAGCAAGCTTGCTTCTTTTGGTCGGGAGGAAGAATCAAGGTAAATCCAAGCTTTCAACCCTCAGATGCAAGGAATAACCTCTTCATATACTTTTTCTGCTAGATAACTTAATACAGCAGTTTGTTTCCAGCGCTGAATTAATGTGTAGGATGAACTATGGAGGATTCCTTGCTAAAATGATCTTCAACAAATCACTGTTTGCCACCTCAAAGATTGACTCCCCTTCCACTAATGTGCTGTTTCTGAGTGGCAACTCCAACGAATTTCCAAAGCCTTTTCTCTACAGTGCTGGTCTTGTGTTAAAGTTTCTGTTTCAAGCTGTTTCTACCAGTCAACTGCTACCTTCTGTTTGAAAAACCCACTAAAATCTGCTGTATTGCAGCCCTTTCCAATGTTTGTATCACTGTTTTTTCTGCTAAAATATGATCCCGAATCATCTACACACTTCTTACCTGCAAACTAGAGCCAAGTCAGATGCCAATAATGCTAGGGAAATTGACCCAACCTCTGCCTGTTGGAATTAGCAACCAGGGGATTCCAATTTGGGTTTCCTGCTTTCTTTCAATAACAGCAGCTTTATCTAGTCCTTTTTACTTTTCTTTGCATGGCAAGATAGACATATAAAATCAAACCAAACTTTTGGACTTTTAAGCAAAATCAGTAAAGCTGCCATTTATGTCTAAGAAGTCGAATCACCTTCCCCCTTTGCAAAACTATGGAAAACACCAAGTGTGAATAATGAAGGAAATCAAGATTTTTTATGCTTGACCATGATAACAAGCAGACTTGGTCCGCCACTTGGAACCTCATGAAAACTGTCCAACCAGCTGCCACGTGTCACATTGGGAGAAGACAATACACCTGCTCAACCCTGCTCTCGACTCATCAATCTTCGCACACCAAAACCTTGAACCACACCACCATTGCCTACTTGGAAACATGACATTCAACCTATACTTGCCATACATAGAAAGTGCTAATTATAGACATGACCAAAAAAGTAGTCTTTCTCTAAAAAAGCAAAAAGCAGAAAACGCTGATCATAGGGAGATGGACTATCAGTCTATCTTCTGAAGAAACAAAAAAGAAAAAAGCAAGTAAAAGTGATCATCTTGCATGTGAGTGAAAGCAGTCTCATTGGACTTGCTTTTTTACAAGAATCAAGAATATGTAATCATCTTTGACAAGCGGGCCCCGGATCTCTAGATACCAACAAAAAACAATTTGCTAAAAATACTTGTTTTTTGGAATCTGATGAAACTGATTTTGGAAGGAGCCCTAATTCATGTCGATGTCTAGATGCATCTTAAGCGAGACCAATGGGATGGAATCTTGCTAGCTCTTAACCCTCTAGTTGCACAAGCACTATTGGGGGTTAACAATGACGACTTAAGGGGATGACATCTTTCTGTGCGGTGTTGAGAACCATTGAATCTCTGTACTTTGAAGCTCAATGATTGATCGATGGAAAATTGGCTTGTAACAAGGTGCCTGTCCATTGGGCTATGGAGTCATCTACATGGTACCTTGACTGCTCAATTGGAATGAGGTAACAACCATGCCTGCCCATCTGCAACTACAACCTGCAACCCATCCATATAGTATGCCCCTCCCATTGGAAAATGAGTTGAAGTCTACAACTGGGAGAAAGCCACCTAGTTTGATGCCAATGATGAAGACACTTGCTAGGCGTGAAGAAACCCACCAATGATGCTAATGGGATCTAAGGTACGAGCACAACCCATTGGTGTGAAAAATGATTTGAAGTGGAACCCTGTTGAGGCTCATCCAATTAGGACCCAATGATGCTCAACCCTATTAGATGCGAGATGGTCACTAATGAGGCTTGTTATCCCCACTTTTTAGGGATAACTAGGAGATCATGTCTTGAGGCCCACAAGTCCTAGACATGGAGTACCGAGAGCAGGATTGACCTGACCATGGCCTTGGAGGGCCCACCTCTTTCTTCTTCCATCATCTTTATCTTGTCAGCAGCAACAACATCCATCACCATCGGCTTGGTCCTGTATCAAAGAAGGTTCTTGCTTCGTGAGGTAATTGGTCCGGGTATCATGGTATGTGTCACTTTTGATCATTAAAACCTTTAAATATATGAATCTGATTCCTTTTATTTCTAACAACTGCTTGGATCTTACATTTGCCCACATGACCATGTTTGGGGGGATTGACAGGGTTCCCTAGCAAGCCTGTGTCTATAGGTTCTGGTTTGCCACTGGGGGGATTTCTGAAAAGCCATCGTCCACTCCCATCATAGTGCCACTGTTTCATCTTATTTCCTGCTCGTTTATCCCATTCCCTTGTCTGGGCATTGGTTAACCTATTTTCAAGATTGCACCTTACCTCGTGGGAAGAAGGGGCTAAAGGCCCATAAGGTAAAAGCAAGCTGGTAAAAGATAAGAGCCTAAGAATAAAACCTCGAGATGCTTCACCCAGGGATCCCCGAGAAAGCAATAAAAGGCTTCTCAGCAAGAAACAAGAGGGACCCGGAAAAATAATAAAACAAGACCTAGTCAAAGGATAGGGGGTTTGATCACGAGCCAGCCTATTAGGTCCATGGGTACCTAGCAGTATGACATTGCCACCAGCTGGTTACCACGCCAGGGCAGTGACTCTTGGTTGCATGACCAGGGGAAAGGGGGTCTCATCACGAGCCAGCCTTCTCATTTCTGCGAAAGTACTTGTGGGTAACGTTGTCAGCTCTGGTCACCATGCCAAGGCAGTGTCCCCTGATTAGTTCTTAAACAAAAAAAACAAAAAAGAATAAAAGAATAAAAAGAATAAAGGCAAGAATGGGCTTGGAAAGAATGCATCCATGACAGGTACAACTCGCCTTCTACAAAGGCACCCACAGGTAGCAATTTTGCATCCTTGGCCTTCACTGCGCCTACATGCTTGGACATCCCCTGACCACATCACCCACTTACATGGTTGGGATGAGGTCTTTCTGGGAACTTTCCTTTTCCTGTGGACACTGGCCCAATATGACGCCTTGCCCTTTTCTCCAGACTTGTATTGCAGGCTTGTGTAATGTCTTTGAGCTGTTAACTGATGTATTAGGGATTTTATGCATATGTTTAAAAATATTAATGATGAGATGTGATTGACATTGCTATGATCC
>JZKD02S1677761.1:261305-271898 GCA_000966675.3 Picea glauca
CCCACTTGTTGACTATCTCGGTTTGTCCATCCGTCTGAGGGTGATAGCTGGTACTAGGGGTCAAGGCCGTACCAACCAATCTGAACAACTCCTGCCAAAATGTACTCATGAACCTGCTATCCCTATCACTGACAATGGTCTTAGGTAGGCTGTGCAACTTGAAGATCTCCCTAAAAAACAGTTCGACCACCTGTGCTTCATTGAAGTCTGTGGCTATGGAGAAGAAGTGTGCAAGCTTCATCAACCTGTCCACCACTACGAAAATGCAGTCCTTCCCCTGCGTCCTTGGCAACCCGGTGATGAAATCCATGGATATGCTTTCCAACTTGTGTTCTGGAATGGGTAAGGGTTGCAGTAGTCCTGTTGGGTGAGTGTGCTCATCCTTGTTCTCCTGACATGTAGTACACTCCTTGACATGCTTTATTACATCCTCCTTGAGGCCCTTCCATGAGAACCTCTCTCTCACCTGCCTGTACGTCTTACTAATTCCTTGGTGCCCTGCCATTGGTGAGTCATGGCATACCTGCAACACTTTGGTCTTGAAGGCCGATCCAGGAACCAAAAAGATTCGACCCTTGTAATAGATGAGGTCATTTATAATCTTGAACTTATCATCCTGTACTTGTTTGTCCAAAAGCTGACAAGCGAACTGATCCTTTGCATACTCCATCACCAAGTGGTCCTTCCAATAAATTGATACACTTGTCATGGCAAAAATGGATGGCCTCCTGGACAATGCATCAACCACCACGTTGTTCTTCCCTTTGACGAATTCAATGTCAAAGTCATAGGCCTATATTTTGCTTACCCATTTTTGTTGCTTTTCATTTAAGTCCTTCTGCTCCAATAGGTATTGAAGACTGTTATGATATGATTTGACCACAAACCGTGCACCTACCAGATATTGCCGGAATTTGGCTAGTGCGTGCATGATTGCCAACATTTCTTTGTCATAAATGCTGTAGAGTAGCTCAGGACCCTTGAGTTTTCGGCTCTCATAGGTAAGAGGGTGCCTATTCTGCATCAGTACGACCCCTATACCTTCTCCTGAGGCATCACACTCTAAGGTGAAAGGCAGGCCGAAATCTGGAAGAGCTAGGATTGGGCACGTGCTCATCACCTTCTTCATCTTATCCATTGTAATTTGAGCTTCTTCACTCCATTTGAAGGCTCCCTTCTTAGTCAAATGGGTCAAGGGTGCACACAGCTGAGAAAACCCTTCGACAAATTTCCTGTAGTACGTGCACATGCCTAGAAATCCCCTTAACTTTGTGAGTGTCTTAGGAGTAGGCCATTCCATAATGGCTTTTATTTTCTCTAGACGTACCTGTACCCCCTTTGCTCCAATGATGTGTCCCAAGTAAAGTACCTCTGTCATTCCAAACTCACATTTGGACTCCTTAGTGTACAATGACTGTTCCTACATGATAGGCAGAATTTGGTCCACATGCCGAAGGTCTTCCTCCTACGTCTTGCTATAAATGAGCAAGTCATCAAAAAATACTAACAAGTGCTTCCTCAACTGTTTGTTGAACACATGGTTCATGCAAGATTGGAACGTGGTTGGGGCATTGGCTAACCCGAAGGGCATCACCAAGAACACATAATGGCCATAATGACACCTGAAAGCTATTTTTGAGATGTCCTCCTCCCTCAGCTTGATTTGATGGTAGCCACAACGAAGGTCAATCTTTGTGAAATAGACCGCTCCATGTAGTTCATCTAGCAACTCATCAATCCTTGGTATAGGGTACCTGTTTTTTATTGTCTTTTTATTCAAGGCCCGAAAGTCAATGCACATCCCCATAGTCCCATCTTTCTTCTTGACCAACACTACTAAAGAAGCAAAAGGGCTAGAGCTTGGCTTTATGTGTCCCAAGTCCAGAAGTTCTTTGATGGCTTTCTCTATTTCGTCTTTATACTTCTTTGGATGCCTATATGGTGTGGTGATGACTGGTTTAGCTCCTGCCTCTAGCTCAATGATATGCTCAAACCCCCTGTCTGGTGGCACCCTTGGAGGAATCGGTCCAAACACCTTGTGGTGCTTGTCAAGGATCTCTTGGATCTCTAGGGTGTAGTGAACCTTACCCTACTCATCCACACGTGTCGAAATCCTACATTCAGCTGCATACACAATCTCCTCCCTCTTGAAGATGGCTTCCATCCTCTTGGCCGTAACTACCTTGGCAAAATTACATGTCATGCCCCTGAGCACTACCTTTCGTCTACCCTCCTCTGTAAAAGACATCTCCATGGACTTGTAGTTGGTGGTGATAGGCCCTGTTATCGCACTGTTTGTAGCTAGGAGAAAAGGCTATAAGATAGAATGCCAAACTGGCGTAACAAGAACCAATCCCACCCAATGTCACCACAATGGGATGGTTCTTTTTCTTTAGGGAGGTTAGGCCCAGGGGAGACGTCCCCGGTGACCTGGGGTTTTGAAGAGGCAAGCATCCATGCAAGCAACCAATTGTGCCCATGCCACCTAAGGCTCAAAGCCTTCCTCTAGAATGCACAATGCTCCTCCAAGCAAACAACTCAACCTCCATGTGGCCATCACGAAGAAGTCACCAAATTGTCAAGGTTTCCATTGCTCCAAGGAAAAATGCCCACTAAGCATCAAGCAAGGTCTAGCAATTGAAGAGTAAGCCACCTCCACATGTGCATGCCCATAACAAAACAACCAAGGGTCATCCATACACCTTGAACTCCACATCACGTAAAGAACCCCCAAACATGGTGTAAATACTTAGTAACCTTGAAAGCTAGAAGTTTAAGCTTAGCATGAGTGGTTATGAGGCCATGCGAAAGAGTAGGTCATTCCCCTTGGAAGCCTATGATCCACAGGAAGAATGCAAACCCCAACAACTTTCTAAACTCATCAATTTTCCCAAAAATGCTTTGATCTACAATGAACTCATTGAATGGATAATGTCCAAGACTCAAGTGTTGAATCTGTTGAAATATTGTAACTGTGAAGTATATTCTACTTATTATTGAGTTATTATTAAATAGATCCATCCCCTTTTGTGGATTGATCATGTCGGGACTCATGTATGACCAGATCCCTTTTTGTGGATTGGTGAAACCAGAATTAAATGATGCTAATTGAGAAGTTGGCCCCTAGGGCTAATTAACATGGTTCTGGCCACTAAGTGAAGAAGTTAGCCCTGCTTGATGTTGAGACACCACCCTAGCTCTCCTCAGCTAGTATAAATAAGAGAGGCTAGCACCTCATTCACTCACTCACTCAAGTCACTCATCTAGTGCGCAAGCTTGAAGGAAGCTGCAATTGCCAGAAGAAGGAAGAGAGAGGCACATTGCTCAGTGTTGGATATTCTCTAGTCTTTGGTTTATTATCTTGGCATTGTATTGGCAATCTATATTAAGGAAGTTTTTGCTAGGTTTTCTCCCCCATGATGGTTTCCCAGGATAAATGTTGTGTGCCTTGTGATTGTGTATCTTTCAATGATCCTGCTTATGCTATTATTGTCTAGTAAATTGAAAATAACTAAATATCAACTCTAAATTTAACAGAATCATTGTTGCTTGGGTTTCTAGGGAATGTCTTTAGCATGAAGAGTAAATCAACCACCTCGAAGGCCAACAAGTTGTCCAGGCTAGCAATTTGCCTCAATAAGAGTAAATTGGCCACCTCAGAGGAGAACAAGCATCCCAAGGCATTGATTTTCCTCAAGAAGGTTAAATTGGCCACCTTGGGGACCAACAACCTTCCTTAATTATTTACATCAACAACCTTGGAGGTTAGTGATTTGCTATTCCAAGTTGAGGGAAAGTAGTTAAGTTACTATTTTTGACGAAAAGATGCCTTTAGCAAGAAAATCAACAACCTTCCAGGCTAGCAATCCTATTTTTTCCAAACCAAGTGATAGGAAACCTCAAAAGTTAGTGATTTGCCTCCCTTTGGTGAATTTATCACCTTGATGGCTTATTGACTAACGAACTCACAAATTTGCATTTGTGCTTTCTTTCTATTCCTAACAATGAAGTTTCTAAAGTGTAATGGTTAGTGTGGGTGCTTGCATGCTCAATGTTTGTAGTTATAAATGCATTGGACAACAATAACCTTGGAGGTTAGTGATTTGACTAACCGTCCTTAATTATTTACATCAACAACCTTGGAGGTTAGTGATTTGCTATTCCAAGTTGAGGGAAAGTAGTTAAGTTACTATTTTTGACGAAAAGATGCCTCTAGCAAGAAAATCAACAACCTTCTAGGCTAGCAATCCTATTTTTTCCAAACCAAGTGATAGGAAACCTCGAAAGTTGGTGATTTGCCTCCCTTTGGTGAATTTCTCACCTTGATGGCTTATTAACTAATGAACTGACAAATTTGCATTTGTGCTTTCTTTCTATTCCTAACAATGAAGTTTCTAAAGTGTAATGGTTAGTGTGGGTGCTTGCATGCTCAATGTTTGTAGTTATAAATGCATTGGACAACAATTTCCTTTCTTCTTTGTTTCTCATTCACCTCAGGAAAGTTGTCTTAAACTCTCTTGTTATAGGTGAGCGTTTCCATTCTTTTTCATTGACTATTGCAGGTTGGTTGCTATCTGAGATTATTCTAGCTAGCTGGCATACCGAATATTGCATGCATACCAAATTGTTAAGGGGCCAAGATTTTTGCTGCTCTTAGTTAGACCTTCGATAGAAATAACTGCAATAGATCATCAAACATAGGCATATGTTGGAGATATTATAAACACCTAGGATTTTCCTTTCATTTTATTTTCCTAAGTTTATTTGGCTATGTTGAGGGTCCCTTAGTCTGAGATATTCTCCCCTCATCGAGGATATTCTATCTCAGACAAGGGTGCCACATACCCTCCAGTCAATTCTTAGTTATTGTTCAGTTAGACTAGTTGACTGAAGTGTTGCATGTCAACCTTGGCTTTATCAACAAGTGTTGCATGCTAACTTGGGATCATCACCAGTAACACACACTTGCATTGGGATCATCACTAGTAAGGCACATTCCAAATGTGTGAGTGATCTCCTCCTCATTTCGCTTTGGTTTGGCTAGTTAACTGATGACCGCATGTCCAGTTAAGTAGGACTAGGTAGCAATTGACTCCAGTGATTGCCAATGTGTGTCACATCTCTCTAGAACATTCCTAATGCGCGTTAGCTTGGCTACTATGGCGAGTTAGTTGTGTCATACATAATAGTACATCACTTGTATTATACCATTCTCTCACTCGGATAATATAAATTCTTTCATTCCTTTTTCCATTTTTGGTCTTCTCTCCTCATCCACCATTGCAAGCTGTGTATGCTTCATTGTTAGCTAGATCCTTTGTGTAGGTATCTCAAAAACTCTACATGGTATTAGAGCCCACAGGCTGCTAGCAAGGATCGTCACCAACACTCTTTTGCAGGCATCGAAGATGGAACATAGCGTCATAAAAGATGGATAACTCACCGACAATTCCTCTTACGCCTCACATTCTCTCCAAGATCAATGTGCCATAGATGTGTCAGCCATATCTCAAAATTCACGATATGGGTAAATTTGGCTTTTCGTATAGAGACACATTGCATAAGGATGCTCATGCTCGCCAAAAATCTCCAATACCCACATCGTAGTTTAGGAGATAAAACTATTTTATCAGATCTATAACTGCCATAGATCCATCAACGATATCTCAAAATCCACGATCTGGGTTGATTTGATTTTTTGTAGAGAGACGCATTGCATAAAGATGCTCACGCTCACCAAAATCTCCAATACCCACATCGTATTTTAGGAGATACAATTGTTTTATCGGGTCTATAGCTGCATGCAACGGGGCAACAAAACCTTTGATCACTACTTGGATAGGGATATCTCACTTGGTACCATTCATTGGGAGATAATCATTGTAATGGAAGACAAAGATGCAGTTATCTCCACCCTTGAGAGTTTGAATCTAAAATTTGTCAAAGAAGTTAGCAAACTTTGAGGTGAACAAGAGAAATCCAAGATTTTTCATCAAAACATGTGTACCTATTTTTCAACGGATTCTATACTTGTTAGGAGTCTAATGGAGGAGCATCAAGCTCAAGTTGATACTTGGACCACTCGTATTAATGAGATGAAGGAGAAATTCACTCTTCTCAATAAGCATTTTTTTGCTGATTTAAAAGAGAAGGAAGATATTATTGCTTGCTTGTAGAAAGATTTGCGACAATATCTTGATTCTAATACTGCTTTTGCATTGTTGACCACGCCTGAGCTTTCTTCACCAACTTTTGAGTTGCACACTCATTGTATTGGGTCAAAATTGATGCATAAGATGGGCTACACTGGCGGCGGCCTTGGTATGAATGGATAGGGGATTGCACATCCCATTCATCCTGTGATGAGACCCGCAAAAGCCAGACTTGGTTTTGTTGGGACTTCATTGCCAGTAGCAAGTTGTCTCGATATTTCTACCGTTTAGACTCAATTTGTTCTAGCACAAGAGTCCATCACACAAGATGACTCTTCTATTGTTGAGTTGCAGTATCCACCACCTACACCTCTTATTGACACAACTTTGGAGCCTTCACAGCCAAATTCGACACCAACATCATCATTAGAGTTGCCAGTATCAGACTCTTCAACATCGGTATTAGAGGTTTTGGCAGCAACTGACTCTTCAACATCGGCTTCAGGGTCTACATCCTCCACATATTGACATCCTCGACATCATGATCAGAGACAACATTGTATTCCTTTCAGGTATTCACATCCTTTTGTCAGTTCCTCTTCTTTCAACTCATTGACAGAGAGGCGTATACTACAACATCTTGGCAAGGCACCAACTCCGAGGATTGTTTGTGGTTGGCTTGATGATTGGTCATGGCAACATTTGAGCAATTGTTTGAGAACATATTACAGATGTGTTTCATCCACGATAAATGGGAACCATTCTCATTACTCTTGACTTGACTAATTATGCCACCTTTATAGTTCCATTCACCACTATTTTGATGACTTTTATAGTGTTTTCTTCTATGTTTTGGAAGCACTCTGACTAACCCGACCATCTTGGTGTAGGCTAGCACCGTATTGTTTGGAGAGATCTGATTGTTGTCAACTAGAATCAACTACAACATTTAAGCTACTGCACACTCATTGAAGCAGATTATGATTTGTCATCATCAGATCATGCTACATTGGCTTGTCATCTTTTCTTGGTTTTAGAGATTGTCTACTTGCCACATGGTGGATCTCACCTTTCTTTCATTCCTTTCTCCCATTTTTTGTCTCCTCTCTTCATCTTCTGTGCAGGTATCTCAGAAACTCTACAACATCATACATGATCTTGTGACTTTTTGCAACAATTTATTCATGTCTGTGTGTGGGTAGTTATCCTTAAGAGCGAATTGGTTCAAATTTCTGAAATCAACACTCAAGCTAAATTCACCATTCTTCTTCCTTACTAGTACCAGATTCCACCCATGATGAATGCCTTGTAGGAGCAATAATCTTAGCCTCTAGCCTTTTCTACAGTTCCTTTTGAATAATTGGAACTAACTTTGGATTGATACGCCTCTTTTTTTCTCTAAAAGGTTTAACTCCCCTTTTCGACATAATAGTATGCTCGATGATATCTCCTTGGTAAGTCTCGAGGTCATCATAACTCTAGAAAAATATATCCTTGTATTCCTCGATGAGAGCTTCAGTTTCCCTTCTTTCTTTGCATTGTAGTTCCCGGTAGTCCAAATGATCTCAGGGCTTTCTTTTGGACCAATGTTGAGGCCTACTCAAATTAATCAGGGAGTAAGAAAAAGGACACTTGGACCTTTTCAACATGTAGAGAAAGGCTTCTAAGGCTCTAAAATGCAAGGACCTAGCCCAATAATGGTTGAAAAAAACCACGGGTGACCAATTTGGCCCTTTACAAGCTTACTTGTGAAAACCATGGGCATTGATGTGACCTGTTCGTGATGTGTTGACTCACTCGTGGGTTTCCTTGACAAACGTAGAGATTCAATCATGGGTTTCCTTCACAAAGGGAGCAATATTAATTCAAATTTCTCTAAAATAGGAAGAAAACAATGAAATCACTTGCTAGAATTAGAGGTTTTGAAGTGAGAAAATGCCAAAAAACAGAGGTTCTTAATTTTGATCTTTTTTGTATGTTTTTCAAACAAAAATAAAAATAAAAGATGCTCAAACCTCAAAACTTGCATAGAGAGACTCACAAAACACCTACGCTGCCAGAGGTAGGTCACGGAGTAATTGGAACACTCTAGGGAGGTGAAATTGAAGGTCTGGGAGCCTGATCATGGGAGATTGGTTGGTAGTCGTGATGATATTACAGGGTGCCTTAAGAGAGGTTGTGACCCGATCACAATTATTAGGGGAAAGGTTGCAAGCACATTTCTAAATTCCCAACATAGGGGATTTTCAGTGAGAAACCTCATTGAGAGTAGGGGGGTTTGAAGTCTACAGTAAGCCAACAAATGATAAATACCTAAAAACTACAAGAAACTAGGGAAACCTCACAAATAGGAAGAATTCGTTAGAATTCTTCCTAGTGGAGTTGCCAGTTTTGTGATGGAAAATATTGCATAGGAAAGCAATGGTTATTATCGCTAGTTTGGTTGGTGAAACCTTAAGACAGATCAAGATCTAGCCTTTTCCACAAGCCAACAAATAGGAAATACTAGAAACGACAAGAAATCAGGGAAAGTAACCATAGATAGGAGGAATTCATTAGAATTCTTCCAGTGGAATTGCTAGCTTTGTTATGGAAAATATTACACAAGCAAGCAATGGATATTATCCCCAGGGTGGTTGGTGAAACTTCAGACAGATCTAAGATATAAGTTATTGTCTCACCAACAAGGTTCAATTCCAATGGAAAGTACAAATAGGAAGAACAAATAAACAAGAGAACCTATTGTTATGCCTGTAGTTCTGGCTTTGATTGGCTAATCACATGATTAGGAAGAGAGACAATCAAACAAGTTCAAACTCAAAGATAATTGCACACATAAATGGACAACACCTTACTCAATCCAAAGGCTTTCAAATCTTTCTTCAAAAGCACAATATCCAACTACGTGAATGAATTGGAACTAAATCTATGTAGGTAAATTAATTGCATTAATTTATATAACAACAATCAATTATTAAAATACAATTTCGACACATATTTTTGACACAAAATATGTGGTGGGGAGAGAAGAGAGATTTCAATTATTGCATAAACAAGCATGATACTTTCCAAGTGTTGTGGATGACCTCCTTGCCCAAGCAAGAATCCCTTTTCATTGATTTCCCTTTGGCCTCAACTCTTATGAATGACAACAACCTCACGTAGGTTTAAATGAGCAAAGTATATAATTAGTTCTCAAACCCTAACTCTTAAGGAGGATATTTTTGGCAAGGTAATCTTACTATGCATTGAAGGTCCTTTTTTTCTCCCCTTCACCTCCTATTTATATGGGAGAAAGGTGGTTTTGGGAGAGAAACCAAGCATTGAGGTGGAGCCATGCAAGTGACATCATCATATTGAAACTGCTTTAACCTAAAAAGCTTGAATTTTAATATATATTTTCCTTCAATTATAGCGGTGATTGCGGCTTTTGAGCCATCATGAAAGTTTACAATCCTTGTGGGTTTGATGAAGGAAACTCATGATTGGGAACTCAACCATGGTATTTATAGGAAAATTGAGCTCTGGTAATGACTTGATATGAGTTTAGGATTTCATAGTTGAGAAGCAGGTTTGGGGAAGGATAAATAGGTGTAATTGGTTAATCACCTATGTTGGTATAGTGTGACCAAATTAGAGTGATAACATGCATGGGGATGATACTTCATAGCTCCAACATATTGCTATTCTGTCGTCGTCTTAGATTACTATTTCCTTCACAATAGAGAGTAATTGGTCCACATATAGCTTCATCCACTCTATTAAGAGGAATAGGCTTACCTATGGGAGAGAAGAGAAGCTAGTTGTAGTGCATAATGCCCTACATCTTGGGCATAGGAAGACACTAGAGTATCATAGGGGACTGATAAAAGATGGGATGTGAATCTCGACTCTAGAGGAGGATAGGATGCACAGATAAATGATGAAGGACCGATTGAGGTGCAACAAGGTTTGGTTGGTGTGCCTTTGATTACTCATGAGAGTGACTGATTCATATTATGACATTCCCATGAATGGTGCTGATTACTTTGTACAACAAATGGATGCAGAGGATTAGTTTTTGAGTTCTTGATGGTGATACCTTTTAGCTACTTTTCACTGTTCACTTTTGTTATGATTCTTATGAATCATGAGAGACTTTGATTCTTTAGAATCTAGATATTGATCACTGAGTTTTTGACTCTTTACTATTTTAGTATTTTCTTAGTACTATTTACATTTTGAATTATTGTATTTCATTTGGTTATAGCTTGTTTGCTATTCACATATTGGTGATCAATGTTTTTTGAATATATAAATTCAATGAGAAATACACTAGTGATTGATGAATCGTGATTGTATCATTTACAATGGTTATTGATTTAATGCAATTGGACATTGTTGCCGTCCTTATACACACTTGCTAACGTGAGCTAAGTCCCGCTCACTTAGTGTGTCCTCA
>JZKD02S1677761.1:297967-311776 GCA_000966675.3 Picea glauca
TCCTTCATCAGATTATTTTTTTAGTAAAAAGAGAAGGGCAATCTTGAAACAGGAAATCCATCCAAGAGGAGATGGGATGGTTAAAAAGCATAGGGTCATTATAGATGGAAAGAAAATTAAAGATGGATAATTTGCTACAGAGATAGCAGGCACGATGGGAGCTTTAGCGTCGACAAATTTATATTATGTGGGTAGTTTGACAACTATGTTGGAACAAAAAGACCAAACGATAGCTCAACTACAGGGTAAATTGAAAGAAACCGAAAGAAATATCAGTTGGGGAATAAAAAAGGGTCTAGAACAAGATAGATTAAAAGATATTCAAGAGATTCAGAAAATGAAAACAAGCTTAGAGGAAGCAAATCAGATAATACAGGTCACTCAGGCACAGGGCCTAAAGCAAGAAGAAGCAAATAAACAATTACAAGATAAGATTGGCACTATTTCAAATCAAGTGGTAGAGCTTGAAATTTTCCAGGCTCAGGTATTGGGAATACATTTGAAGAGAGAAGAAGAACAATAGAAAGTGTTTTTAAATCTGGAAGTTGTCCAAAATTACTTTCAGGAAACAAATAAATCTTTGGAGAATGTTCTCCAGAAAGAAAGAGAAGTGAAAGCGGCCAGAACGAATTTCCAAAAAGAGGTAGCCCTTTCAACAAAGGAAGAGGTCAAAAATATTAAAAAACTATCCAATTCAGAACAGGTTAAAGGAGATGTAATACTCAAAGTGTGGGAAGCAGACCTGGCCGAAAATAAAAGAATAACCAGAGATGTCAATGATGATTGTCAAGGAATTTTTGATCTCTTAGAAAAAACTTCATTGAATATTGGAAAAAATGATTGTCTTGGGTTATTATGAGAGATTAACATTGTCAAGCCCCAGCTAAGGTTCAAAGAAGATTTGGAGGAAATGAAGGTGGAGATCCCAAAAATTAAGGTAATCAATATCACCGAAATCGACAAATGGATAGTGATACCAAACTTAAAGTTGCAAACTATTAAGTTCACAAGGAAGATAATAGAAGATCGTTTGCCCGAATTATAGAAAAGATTCTTCATATTTGAGGCAAAAGAGATACCAGACGTTCCCAGAGTTTTGGTGAAGTTTTTGGGAAAATGTATTCGCTATCTTAAGGCAGAAGAAGGAAGTTTGTCAACACAAACATAAAAATACTCTTTTGAATATTTTCATCATTAGAATAATAAAGAAGTTAGAAAAGAAATGTAAACGGTTTGACATTATTCATCCATGTAACCGTAGTCTTAGGAAGTTGGTTAATCACCAACGGGAAAATATTTGATGATCATGTATAAATATATTTTCAGGAGACTGAGAAGAGGCTTTTGGTTTTTTGAGAGAGCCGATTGTATTAAAAGTTTTCCAACCCACTGTGATATACGAATACAGACGAGATTCTGAACCCTGCCAACTTGTAGCTATGTGTTCTTTAACCTTGTTTACCATATTTTTCTATGTTTCTCTTTCAATGTCTTTCTAATGAATGATCAATTTGAAGTTTATTTTATACATCTTTTATAGTTTAGATTGATTTGGTTATCAAATTATTTACAGTTTTTCCTTTGAAATTGCTATCAGTAATTTTAATACCTGTGGATCATTTGAGTCATGATATTTAAAACTTTATTAGAAATCTCGTTTTCTTCTTTATTTCCTGTTACAATATGAGATTCTTTCTTGATTAAAGCCTCATATTTTTTTCAGTAGTATTTCTTTGTTATTTTACAATTCTCAAATTGTTTCAAGTCCAATAAACGGCCTCAACTGTATTTATGTTATTATTTTGAATTTCAAAACTATTTTTTCTTATTCTCATCTCTTAAAACAAACCAAAGTAACAATTTATCGAATTCTTTCACAACTAAATAAAATTTTACTCTCCATGAATGTCCCAAATAACAAACAACCCAACATAGAACCTGGTCTCCAAGATCAAACCAATATTGCTTTAAACCTATTTAATACTATTCTGCAAACAACGACTAACTAGGCTGAATTAGAACGTTCATGGGCTGCTATTGAGAGAGATATCGACATCCAAGAACAACGAGAAGTTAAACAGAGGCAGTTGAGAAACTGATTACGCTTTACCCTTCTTTTTGATTCTTATCTTTTAATTATCTTTACCTTTACGGATGCCTTGGTGGTATACTTTACAGCCTTAAAGTATAAATTCAGGAACAACATCTTTTTGGCATCATTGTCGGGGACGAAGAAACAAAACTTTTCCCTGGGAAGAATGACATTGACACTTTCTTTATTTCGTAGTGAACAAGGATAGAAAACCTTCTAAGGCTACCTTTATTTTTCACTTGGCGACTCCACAATAAGTAAACTGGCTATTAGCCGAAAGAACACCAGAAAGAACCCGGACAACAAGCAGACCTCGCTAGTCTCTGATCCAGAAAAGATTTTAAAATCACGAAGATCCCTTAGACAAATCTTTTTACCCACACATACTATTTGTCAGCCTGACTTTACGCAGTTGAACGTTTCAGAAACACTTGAAAGATCTGTCTCGCTCCCCCTCTCATACGATACATTCTTTTTTCCTGAGGTATTCTCCTCAGATTCCCGAGAACCTTCTCCTCACACATTCTGAGCTTCAGCCTCAAATCTACCAATGGCTGCACAAGGAGGTGCTGGAGCTGGAGGTGGTGCCCCAGGAGGACCAGCTGGTGGCCAAGTACCGCTTCCTAGAATCTTCTCTAAAGTAGCTGCTAGATATGCTCCCCTTGTCCTCCCAGTTTCCCTACACGATCTCCCCGAAAATTATATGAAAAGACTTCTGAAATTTACAGGGGAAGGGGATTTGACCGTGCAAGAACATATAAAATTCTTTGACCAATTTGCTGACATCCTCGGAATAGAACACGAAGATGTCTATTCTAGACTCCTCGTTCAGACTTTCGAAGGACAGGTGAGGACCTAGTTCCGATCTTAGCAGCCAGATCTCTAAGATCTTACGAGGAACTTGAAAGTGATTTTACTAGACAATGGGGAGAGAGGAAGGACCACCTCTACTACCTGACTGAATTTGGAGCCCTTAGAAAGAAAAACTCAGAATCTATTCTAGAATTCACACAAAGGTTCAACAAGCTGTATAATAAAATCCCGGTTGAGGTCAAACCTTCACAACCCGCAGCAAAGGTGACTTTTGCTGGCGCTTTTGATCCTGATTTCGACTTATTATTGAGAGAAAGGAGATCAATAGATCTCACGAAAATGCAGGATGATGCTCTTGAGATTGAATCGAACATGATGGCATCAGGGAAATTAAAAGCAAAAATAGAAACTGGGAACAAAGAAAATAGGAAATTCAAAGAGCAAGGTGGACCCTCAGGATCGGGGAAATCCTCGAGAGATAAAATAGATGAGATGGCTAGGGTAATTAGAGAACTTTCAAATAAGATCTCAAAAATGGAACTAGAGAAATCGAAAAGAGATAATTTCCCCAGGAAGGATTTTAGAAGGAATCCTGATCCTTAGGCCCCACAGAAAATAATTAAAAATGAAGATAAAAAAATCCCAACCCCCTTCAAAAGTGAAAACTTCATTGCAGAGGAAGATCTAGAATATTTTGAAGAGCTTGATGAGGATATTAATAATCTTGGCGACGATAATAAATCACCTTATTTATCGAGACAAGATTACGAAAAATCCTTAAATAAAGAAATTATATCGGAAGACAATGTTAGCAATGACACGTCTGAAAATTTGGCCTATCAGGGTATCGCAGATGATATTATAGCCGAACTACAGGAAAAATATAATTTAAGACCTAGGAACAAAAGTTTCCCAACTGTTCCAACAAAAACGATCTTGCCAAGGGGCGAAACTCATGAGGTGACTCCAAAAGTTGCTGACAAACATATTACAAAAACTCACACCGCTGACATGCAACCTGTCCAGTCGAAGCCAGTAGGAACACTCGCTGTGAATACATAGCCTCCTGTAAATGAAAACAAGTCCGCACCACAAAGAAAAGCTGAAAAGAAAGGAATGGAGGCCCCGAACATAGAAAACGACAAGGCCCTGGGAAATTTTAATCTGGAAAACGAAATAAATAAAATCAAAATTCCTATTCCCCTTGTTGAACTAGCTAAAAATCCAATGCACAGAAAACAAATTGTCAAGATGATTAGCTTTTCTGAAGACGAAAGCCAGGCCGATGTCATCAACTTAGAAGATGACATGCCAAACATAGTCTTTGGTCCACATTTCGAAGGTGCGAGAGACACTGTGACCCTCTTTTATATCACATTAACCTTGTTTGACCACCTACTCCATAAATGTATGCTAGATTCCAGAGCATCCCACAATGTGATGCCAAAGGAAATTATGGAGAAACTCGGTCTCAAAATCACAAGGCCCTATGGTGACTTATATTCTTTTGATTCAAGAAAAGTCAAATGCATAGGCATGATTAAAGACCTGGTGGTAGGCCTGGTACAAATACCTGCAAAAAACATTCTTATGGATGCAGTGGTCGCTGACATCCCTCTGAAGTATGGTATGCTATTATATAGGTCATGGGGTTCCAAGCTTGGAGGATCTCTCTAGCTGGACATGACATACGCTACAATTCCAGTTTTCGGAGGACAATACACACGTATTTACAAAGAGACTAGGTTGGCATTTACGGTAGGTGATCCACATAACCCAAATAATCATCCTGTATATATTGCTGACCAARATTTAGGAAATTGTATATTATCTATTGATRWWRATTTTGAAGWAGATAWAKACGAAAGTTRTCTAGAAGAAAAAACWRRAAAAWAAAAAAWAAAAAAAAATGTATATAGCACTGGTGTATGGAAGATGTATTTTGACGRTGCTTCATCTTTCCTTGGAGTTGGAGTTKGGGCACTCCTTGTGGCTCCCGATGATCAATTCCTAATCCCCTTTTCATAYAGGCTTSARTGGAATGTGGATTGTACAAATAATGTATGTGAGTATGAAGCTTTAGTGCTAGGATTAGAAGCCGCTAGGAGGATGAAAATAAAGAAACTCGAAGTCTTTGGCGACATCGAGTTAATCATAAAACAGGTGAATCAACAGTACCAGGCCAAACATCCTAGGTTGAGGTCCTATAGGAATTGTGTCTAGGATCTAATCGAGAATTTCTTCTCCTCTGTGAATATTTATTTCGTCCCAAGGACTGAAAACCAACAGGTTGATGCATTAGCCAAAGCATCATCAAATTTCACACCTCCTATCACGTTTAAATTAAAGTATCACATACAAATGAGACATCGACCTTCGATACCGAATAACATACAACATTGGCAAGTCTTTGAGGACGATGAACAACTTCGCAAATTTTTAGAATCAATAGATGAATTTGCAGAAACGCATACTAATCAAGAAAATAAAAATGATCCCATTTGGATCATGCAGGAGGGGGAGGATTCTAAAGAGTTTCACGATAAAATTGTGAATCATCGAATGCTCGTTCTTAAGAATAACCAGATTCCCAAGGGCCTAATTCCCTTGGAAAGATTATTCAATCAAGATGATATCCCTTCAAAAAACACCCTATAGCCCCAACCTGAAGAGGTTGAGGATTGTGACATAGGAACTAAAGAAAACCCTCGGATGGTAAAACTATCCAAATATCTATCTACAGAAACCAAAAATAAATACACGGAGTTGCTTAGAAAGTACACAGATGTTTTCGCTTGGTCGTATGAAGAACTAAGAACCTATGACACCTCTGTGATCGAACATAAGATACCCTTGAAGCCTGGTGTGAAACCCTCTAAACAAAAACTCCGACAAATCAACCCCATCTTATTACCTGTTATCGAACGAGAAGTCAAAAAACTCCTTGATGCAAAGATAATTGTACCACTGAGATATTCCGATTGGGTAGMAAACYTGGTCCCGGTTAGGAAGAAAAATGGGGAAATTAGACTGTGTGTCGATTTCAGAAATCTTAATAAATCCTGTCTCAAAGATAATTACCCCTTACYKAAAATGGATCACGTTTYAGAAAAAGTAGTAGGAGCAAATAGGATGTCGATGATCGACGGGTTTTCAGGTTACAATSAAATTTCTGTCAGCGATCACGATAAARRAAAAACAACCTTTACCACTCCTTGGGGTACATTTATGTATGATAAGATGYCGTTTGGTTTGATGAATGCATGTGCTACTTTTYAACGGGCAATGGATATCGCTTTCGTTGGMGAACGAGACAAATTTGTAGTTATTTAKTTAGATGACCTAACTGTTTTTTCTAAATCGAATGAAGATCATCTGATACATCTCAAGCAGACGTTTGAGAAATGCYGCAGGTTTGGTCTGTCCTTAAATCCTAAAAAGTCTCACTTTGCTATGCAGGAAGGCAAGCTTTTGGGCCATATTGTATCTCGAGATGGAATTAGAATTGACCCTAAAAGAGTTGAAGCTATAGACACAATAAGTATTCCTAGGAATGTGAAAGAGATTCARTCATTCTTAGGAAAAATAATTTTTTTGAGAAGATTTATTCCAAACTTTGCTGAAATYGTGAAATTGATCACAGATATGCTCAGGAAAAACATCGAAGTGAAATGGACAGTAGAAGCTAAAGCATCCTTTKCACGCATCAAGAAGGTTATAAGMGAGGCACATGTACTAGTGAGCCCTGATTATCCCAAKGATTTCCTTATTTTCTCATTTKCCTCTGAATAGACACTCGCCGTGGTACTCCTTCAGAAGAACGAAGAAGGTTTCGAGCAACCGATAGCCTTTTTTAGMAAAAKTCTYTGAGATGYCGATCTCAGATATAATATAATGGAAAAAAAAKCATATGCTATGTTAAAAGMATTAAAGTCTTTCAGAACCTATGTTTTGCATTCTAAGGTGATTGCATATGTACCTACTAGCTCCRTAAAAGATATTTTGGTTCAGGCARACAGTGATGGCAAAAGAGGACRATGGATTGCCAAAATTCAAGAGTTTGACTTGGAGATAAAACCAACAAAATTAGTAAAAGGGAAAGGCTTAGATAAACTCTTAGMTGAATCCAATTTCAGATCTCTCRGGATAAACGAMTCTCAGGGGGAGGAAGAGTGGGTAGACGTGAATGAACTTGAKGAACAAATAGCTGAAATCCGAATCGAAGAGAAATTTGCTTCATCAAAWTGGTACAAGGACATAGTATCATWCTTGTTGACATTGAAATGMCCAAGTGACTTGTCCCCATCCAAAGCCAGAACGCTGAAGCTGCATGCRGTCAAGTACTGTATTTTCGAAAGAMAATTGTATTGGAAGGATCTKCTTGGCTTCCTCTTGGTCTGTCTRGTCGAATCAGAAACATAAAAGGTCATAAGCCAATTTCACGAAGGAGTGYGTGGAGGACACCACGCTTGGAGGGCTACGGCTTATAAGATCCYGAGGGYTGGGTATTATTGACCCAAACTTTTCTCAGACGTCAATGCTAATGTACGAGCTTGCAACCCTTGCCAATTTTTTGAGAGMAAACATAAACTCCCTGCAATTCCATTGGTTCCRGTCAAAACRAAAGCTCCTTWTCAGCAATGRGGATTAGATTTCATAGGTGAAATTAATCCTCATTCTAGTGCTCAACACAGATGGATCCTGACCGCTACARACTACTTCAYCAAATGGGTGGAAGCTATTCCAACGAGAAAGGCTAYTGATTTGGTGGTAATAGATTTTTTAGAAGAAAATATTTTGTCTAGGTTCGGCTGTCCCAGAAAGATAGTCACAGACAATGCACAGGCTTTTAAATCTATGGCTATGGTCAGTTTTTGCCAAAAATATAATATTGTGCTTGGTCACTCCACAACATACTACCCTCAGGGAAATGGTCTGGCTGAATCTTCAAACAAGATCTTAATCAATATAATTAAGAAAGTGTTAAGCGAAAATAAAAATCCTTGGCATGTGCATTTGAAATACGCTCTGTGGGAAAATCGGATAGGCACGAAAAAGTCTATCGACACTTCTCCCTTCCAAATGGTATACGGGACAAATGTAGTGTTTCCTATAAACCTAGCACTTCTTGTAATGAAACTATGGCAAGATGAGAAGGAAGAACCAAATCCTGCCACAAGAAGGATAAATCAGCTAATTGAAGTCCAACAACAAAGGGCGGAAGTGGATGAAAGGCTGCAGAAATAACAGGATGACATGAAAGTGTTATTCGATCGTAAAGCCAAAGATAAAAAAATTCTCCCCGAAGATTTGGTTTTGAAATGGGATGCTAGGAAGGAGGATTCGGGAAAAAATGGTAAATTCGATCACATATGGTACGGACCATTCAAGGTTTCATCTCCTAAAGGAAAGAATTCATTTCTGCTAGAAAATTTGGATGGTAAAATCCTGAACGCCTCCGTCAACGGGCGTTTTTTAAAACATTATATGGAATAATTGATTTCCAAAATTCCCACTGTATATACTGTTTTTTTTAGTCTTTTATTTCATAATTTTCTTTGATAAGTCTACTTTCATTCTGTAAATAAATAAAAATAAAATAAAATTCCTTAAAACCTTGATACTTTTCATATTGTTCTTTCATAGGATTCTGGCTGATAGCCTGACAAGTAAAAGCAATAAACAAACAACCTTAAAGCGGAAGATAAATTTGCCAAAAATAGGTGATAGATAAGATTTTCTGTTATTTCAAAAGGAGAACGAAAATGGTAAGGAAAAGTGTGAGTCCCAGCAAAGTCTATTTTGTGAAAACAAAGATTTTGTAACAAAAAGTGCGTTGATTATCTCGTAAGTTTGATAGATCAATAAAAAAATGTTTTCAAAATCTAGGCCTTAAGGGTTTCACTTAGAACAAGATAGGAGGTAAATAAAGTAAAAATATTTAAGAGAGAGTTCCAAGAGTTGGGTTTAAGTTATGACCTCTGTTTTTTGACTTCCAGATCGTTCTACGTCCCCTCTTTCTACCCTCAGTTCTGAATCAAGTTTCTTTTTTGGGTTTCCCATGGAGGGAAAAGAGATTACGCTTTAACTTTTGAAATTGAAAAGTAGTTCTTAAACGGTAAGAACAATCCTCATATTTCCTACTCTCCGACTAAACAAGACTATGTTTAGGCCGATCCTGACTCTCCTAGGTCTCTTAATAGTTTTTTTGAGGATTTAAGCTTGCTCAAAGGAAGACCCCTGAAATTAATCTTCCCCTTTTCTCTGCAGACTAAGGTGTTTTGAAAGTTGAGAAAAGCTTGGTCTAAAGCAATCAAAACAAGTTGACAAACCTCCATTGCAATTTTTACACATATACCACCCCTGGTATATTAAATACCACTGATTGCCTCCGCTTCGTATTGAAAAAGTAAAATATAATATAGATGGTGAAAGGAAATTCATATTTGATTGCCCCCATCTAGTCCAAAAGCTGATGAAAGGAAATTCATTTAAATGATTGCCCTTGTCTAGTATAAAAAGATAGATAACTTCACCGGGGTACTGAACAGGCTCGCTGGCAGTGAAGCAATATCTAAGGTTAAATATATAATTAACATTCAAAGCAGTGAAAGAAAATTCAGTAAAGAGGGACATATGACTTCACCAGAGTACTGAACAGGCTCGCTGGCAGTGAAGCAATATCTGAGGTATCTGTAAGGTTTTCATAAATACCACTCTACTCTAGTTACCAGTTTTTTCGAAACTGGATTTGCACCCCAAGTCTAGACAGGGCTCCCCAATTAAAAATATGAATTTTGCTTCATTTGATGCAAGCTGAAAGCCACAAAATCTGTTGAGCTTCCTAAGATTGTTTTGATCATCTTAATGCTAACTTAATTTCAGTAACGAGAAGGAGAAGATCATGAATGAGATTGCAACTGAGTTTACAACAAATGAGAACTTTGAAAAGATTTTCAGAAGTAAAAATGAAATCTCTTTTTTCCTCTGTATCCCCTTCCTTAGCAATTTCTGCAGGGATAAACCCTTGACCCCATAAACCCAATGAAGGCACTAAGTCTACATGTTCTCCTCGTCCCAAAAGGAGACGAGGTCCCCAGTTGGAGCCTATGTTGAAGCAATTCTTAAATTTTTATCCCTAAGACCTAAACTTTCCTTTTTTGGGTTTCGACTTTTCATAAAACACAAGTTTCGTTATCGTTCCCAAATGCACGGTACCGATTTCCCAAAGAACTTAATTATTTAAATAATAAAAGACAAAAACCTAAAAGTATTATAAGAATTCCCACGCATTTTCTATAAAATTATTTTAATCATGATAAGCTTTAAACCTAATGGAGTTAAGATTAACTTTAAAGAGTTTTCGGGATTCGGGGTTTGCTTAAAACATATTTTTCAATAACAAATTGAATCGCGAAATCCCGATCCCCGATTTCCCGAAAGAAAGAGAGTTAGTTAAAATGCTAATTAATTAATTCTCTAATGCAAAAAGTTGAGGCTTAAGTTAATCATTTCGCGATTTCGGGATTCGGGGTTTAGTGATAACACATCTCTCGTCAAAAGGATCCCCGAAATCCCGAATCGTGAAATCTCGACCCATAATTTGTGTTAAAATGAACTAACTTTGTTTTATCCTTAATCTTGATTAGTTAGTTAATTAAGATGAATTTAAGTCTTATTTTAAACACGTCGCGATTTCGCAACTTCGGAAATCAGGATTCATCGATGACATACTTCTTGTCAAAACGATCCCCGAAATCCCGAAACGCTTAATATCAATCTATTACTTTACTAAAACATTTAAGTCTTAATTAACCTTGTCGCGATTTCGCAATTTTGGAGATTGGATTTCGAGAATACATACCTTTCGACAACACAATCCCTGAAATCCCGAAAAACGAAATCTTGACTCTTAATCTGTAATTAGCACAAATTAACCTTTTTCCAAAGCATGATTAATGATAATCATTTTTTAGGGTTTCATTCATGTTTTGGTTTCCGATTGAGTAAAATATTCCGAGTTTTATTTAAAATTCAAAGGTGCTAAAATGCGGCCATTTAAATAAAGAATAATTGGTGATACGTGGTACTAATGTGTATCTCAGTAAAATATCTACCACATTAAATGTCTTGAATTCTTGTTAGCTTCGTCAATCCCGTCATTGTTAAATGAATTAAAAGAGCATTTGATTGTCTGTGTTTTCTGTTTTCATTTTATCAAGCACAAGAAGCACTCAGCTGAGCTCATTCATTCCTTTTTTGTGGCAGGTTTTCCATTTAACGTAAAGTCATGGCACTGAAGAAGAGTGAAGATACACAGGAAGGAGATATCATCTCCGACACCACGCCACACACTATAGACTCCATTAAATCTTGGACTCAAATCTCTAAATTTCTGGAATATGAATTCAAGAATGCTCATACTGATTCTGAGAATCACTATCGGGACATAGCAGAATCAGAGCTTCATAAGATCGTCGCACACCCTCGGCTCGTAGCGTACAATGATATGATCAGTTGGGCCCTGGAAAAGGTTGATATCCCGACGAGGAGCATCTTAAACAATCAAGAATTCATCGTCGGCTCATTCAGGCCAGAACATATACAAGTAATATATAAACTCTCGCCAAATCCTAAACATACTTTTAATGCCGAGTTTTTAGTTGAATTTTAGAGGAAAGAATGCACTGAGGCAGACCAAACTTATCCTGATATAATTAGAGACTGGTGGAGATTTCCATCAAAATTTAGGTCGATACCCATGGGGTTTATGCTACAACATCCTTGAATGAATACATGGTTTACATAGCCATTATGCTGTGTAGACTTTTCGGGAGAAAAGATCCTTGTCATTTTCATGCAGATTGGGTGCCCTTTTTAGAAGAAGCTTCAGAAGGATATGTTTTTAACTGGAGTAAGATTTTGTCGGATAACCTAACACAAGAAATCTCAAACTACAGAGTTGCAAAATCTAATGGACAACCAGTGGCCTTTTACATGTCAGCATACATTATGGATGCAATCTTCTACGTGACTCCTTTTCCTTTAATGAATTGGAGTTGGAATATAACCTATCCAGAACCCATTCATGAAACGACCTCAACTGTATTCATGAACCCATTCAAGTCCAAGAAACGACCTCAACTGTATTTATGTTATTATTTTGAATTTCAAAACTATTTTTTCCTATTCTTATCTCTTAAAAAAACCAAAGTAACAATTTATCGAATTCTTTCACAACTAAATTAAATTTTACTCTCCATGACTGTCCCAAATAACAGACAACCCAACATAGAACCTGGTCTCCAAGATCAAACCAATATTGCTTTAAACCTATTTAATATTATTCTGCAAACAACGACTAACCGGGCTGAATTAGAACGTTCATGGGCTGCTATTGAGAGAGATATCAGCATCCAAGAACAACGGGAAGTTAGACAGAGGCAGTTGAGAAACTGATTCTGCTTTACCCTTCTTTTTTATTATTATCCTTTAATTATCTTTACCTTTACGGATGCCTTGACGATATACTTTACAGCCTTAAAGTATAAATTCAGGAACAACACTTGTCACCTAGGGTTTTTAAATCAACAAATTTGTAATAAATGCAAGAATACAAGCCTACAACCATTCAATTAAGAATTTTTGCAGAAAATACACTTACATATCATGAAGAAATAGCAATGCAAACCCTAGTTGTAAACCTTCCTTCAAGAAAAATGCCAAATATGCCAAGAAAATCCTTCCTCCAACAAGTGCGCCTCATATAAAAGACCAAATACCCAAACTAGGGCACAAAAATCACACCTCCAAGAGAGTGAGTTGTGTGTTATGTCAAAATGAGGGAGAAACTCCTCAATATATACTGTATCATGACCTTTAATTAAATTTAGGTCATTAAAAATAGCCGACAAGGCTACAAACCAAAATTATACTACTTTTACATTAAATTGTCAAATCAAATCCCTAAATGAGAATAAGAAAGAAGTCAAGCACTACTGAGGGAGACGTTATCCCCTTTTTAGGGAAAATGCAACACAAAATGACAAAACGTTGGCCCTCTTTGGGCCTCCCAACCATGCCACACGTGTCAGCTTCCATGTCAAGTTGTCAGAGGCTCAAGGTGACGTCAATGGCTCCTAGGTGACGTCCTGGGCCATTCAAGGGAAACACTCCACTAGAAGTGGGTCAACCCCCCTAGGCTGGGCTCAGCCAAAGTGTCCCTGATGGAACGTCCTTCTTCTTCTCAGGTGCAAAAGCTCAATCAAGCATTGTCCTGTCTCTGCCCTTAATAGGGTCTCAGAAACCATCTGATGGGCTCTTCAGCCCCAATGGAGGTTCGAACTAATCATCTCCCCATGTGTACCGGTCCACGTGGTACCTGTCTGTCGGGCATGGTCCTGCACATCAAAAACTCTGCCCTCCATGGGCTCATTAGTCACAGGGATCATATCAATGTTAATCACGTCTCATCATTAATATTATCAGACATATGCATAAAAACCATGATATATCATCCAATATCTCAAAGACATTACACAGACCTACAATATAAGGCTGAAGAAAAAGACAAGACACCCTATTGGGCTAGTATCCATAAGGAAAGGAAAGTCTCCAAGGGGTATCATCCAAGCCATGTAAACCGAGGTGATGTGGATAAGGGATGGCCAGACATATGAGTAGAGTGAGAGACAGGGATGCATGATATTACCTGTGGGTGCCTTTGTAGAAGGCGAGTTGTACCCGTCATGGATGCAATTTTTTTCAAGCTCTTTCTTGCCTTTATTCTTTCTTTCTTTATTTTCTTTTTCTTTTTTTTATTTCAAGGAATAACTAGAGGACACTGCCTTGGCGTGGTGACTAGAGATGACAGTGTTACCCACAAGCACTTTCAGAGAGATGAT
>JZKD02S1677762.1:66854-82649 GCA_000966675.3 Picea glauca
GTTGGATCTATGGCATGGTCACATATAACATTTCAAACAACCACGGGCCGGGGCTAAGCCCCGGCCCGACCCCCGTCCATCCAATACAAAAATGAAACTTAAATATATTAATACCCATTTGTATAATAAGCAACAACACATGGCCCAATGGTCGGGCGATCGCGCCAAGTCACTATGCTGTGGGGGAGGTCGCCGGTTCAAATTCGGTCGACACAATATAATTTCAACAAACCAAACAACCAATAAAGGGGTGCCACGTGGCAGCCCATGATTGGGCCACGTGGCACCCTAACATTCGCCCAAAATGATGTTACATGTCGCCATATAGCTCGCTCACAGTCAGCCAACCAGAATCTGCCACATTACCTGCCACGTCAGCAGGTGCCACATCACCGTATGGTCGCCACATCAGCTGTACGACCTCTGTCCAGTCATCATGTACGGACTACCCAGTCAGCATCAAATTTTTGCCTGTTTGGCTCGATGAACAGATCGCGATATCTTCTCCATACGGACTCCGTTTGAGAAAGTAAATATACTGCCGGAATCAGGAAGACGAGACGGATGCAATGACACCATTTTCATTGCATTCTGAGCACTTTGAAAATTGAGCAAAATTTTGCCCCCTGGTCCAGATTTTGATCACGTTTCAACCAAAAATATGTTCAAATATAGGGAGAATAGCAGTGAAAACATACTTGAATTTTTTTCCCGTCCCATAACTAATGTCACACAAAACAACTCCCTCGACTTTGAATTTGGCATGAATCTCATTTCTAAGTTGTCTCGGATGTCAATGGTCAGGAACATTGCAAGGAAAGCACCTTAAACCACAAGTTTTCAACGATAGAGGGAAATTAATACTTGGAAAAGAATGGAATGTTGTAACCAATGATTGCAAGCATTCCATATCTAAAAGAGACAAGCTATTCAAAAAACTAGGATAGATCTATGTTCGCAGTACCAATTAAGTCGAAGACCCGCAATTGATATTCAACTCATTTTTTGCGAATAAAGGATTTGATCATCAAGAAAACTGTGAACAAGCTTCATCAATGTACATATTTTTTTTGGGTCGGTGGTAGGCCCAATCACAATCATTGTTTCAAATAATCTTACCTGTATTTTGTAACCCATATTATTTTAATACATAATAATTGTGGTTTATTTTTTTGATAGTGTTTTCCAATCTCTGGTATTGATTTTCATTTTATTTTGTGCCTTTTTTCCATGTGTGTCATTAAACATGGACGACAAGCCTTTCTTTTTGTTTCCCAGTGCTTCAATTTAAATAAAGACTACTCTGTTCGTTGCTTGAATTTTACATTGAAGAATAATTTTGTCATAGGCCATACTTATGTGGTGGCGACCCTATACTTAAAGAAAGAAATTGGAGGACCCGTCCTGCTTTCATTCTTCGGGTCCCATAAATAGAATGAATTAATGAATTACAACAAGGCATCTCAAGTATTGACACAATGTTCTTGTTCAATATCTTGCATATATTGCAACTTCTTCTATTTGATAATATCCATGCATATATAGTAATATGAGTACTATTGGAGTAAATATAAAAAATTCCTCTTGGGAAAAAGTTAGGCAATTATCTGGCCACCGCGTCCCAGGTTTTCGGTATTGAAAAAACTATGTTCCCTGTTCCGTCATATACATCTTGTAGGCAAAGAGATTTCGTGATATGCAATTTGTGCTTTAACTAGTCATAACTCACCAGGGGTTGGAAAATATTGGCATTAATAAAGGAACGACCGAAGCTGCCTTGCTTAGTTAAATCACACCAAATTTTGATTACATTTAATTTAATTTAGATATTAATGTTTATGGAGAGTCGACGTTTTTTCATATTGTTGCAAGGAATACAAGATGGATATATGATAAGGAATTTATCTCGTTGAAACCACAATGCAAATTCACGTTTCTTGTTGCGTTAGATACATCTTGCAGTCAAAACTTTCGTGGTTTCAACAAAATTTGCGAACCGAAGAGCATCTTGGAAATTGGGAAATCATTTTCATTTGAAACATAAACAATCCATTAATATATATTAGTATGAATACTATTCAAATAAATATCAAAACTTTTTCCATTAATACATATTAGTATGAATACTATTGAAATAGATATCAAACCTTTCTCTTAGCCAATACTTAGCCAATTATCTGGCCTCCAAGCCCTGGGTTGGCAATATCCAACACCTATGTCCCCTGCTCCATCATATACATGTTGCAGCCAAAGAAGTTCAGTGATTTGCAATTTATGATTTTACTAGTGAGAACCCACCAAGGATTCGAAAACATTGTCATTAATAAACATTGTCACGTGTCTTCTGGAGAGACCTTGTCTTCTTCCCATTTATTATCCATTTCTAGTTATATACTTAGAATTGCCTTTCTATGATCGCCAGTTCCAACGTTGGCGTGTTGACATATCTTAATCTCCATCTATATCCTCACATGACGAATCCAACCGATCATTGTTCCTTTTTATATTTAGTCAATTTTATGCCCGTGGTTGTCGAGTTGACGCTTTCGAACTATGTTGCTTCTTGTTCCGTGAGATACATTTTCCACTAAAAATTTCTGTGATCTACAATTCCACCATGGACTCCTTTGTCCTTTTTCCCTTTTTTTCTTCTCGTGTATTATGAGACTATAAAGTATGGACATGATATTTTATAGAGCATGTCCGACTTCCGCATTCCATATGTAGCCACTTTTTGGATCGCGGTTTCTCGGGCGGGCGGGCTCAAAATTGGGCCTCCATTGTTCTGTGCCCTACAAATAGCATCCATAATTCCGCGATATGCAAATTGGCAAGCGGACCTGCGGGCTGGCCAACTCAACATTTCACTTCTATTGTTCTATTTCCTCCAAACGACGGTCACAGTTCCGCGATATACAAATTGACAGACGGACTCCAGGGCTGGCGGGGTCAATATTGCCATTGTTTACGAATGGCAATCCCTATCAACTATCTAACAGTATCTAGAAACATTATTCTCAATACTAAATTAGCTCTTACTAGTGACAACTGGACACACTGGTATGAAACAATTGGCATCACACCCTTCGCAATATACAAATTGACTACCGAATTCTGACATCGTCCACTCTTCCATGTCACAGATTATGCTTTGAAATGNATGCAAATTGGAAAGCGGACCTGCGGGCTGGCCAACTCAACATTTCACTTCTATTGTTATGTTTCCTCCAAACGGCGGTCACAGTTCCGCGATATACAAATTGACAGACGGACTCCAGGGCTGGCGGGGTCAAGATTGCCATTGCTTACGGATGGCAATCCCTATCAACTATCTAACAGTATCTAGAAACATTATTCTCAATACTAAATTAGCTCTTACTAGTGACAACTGGACACACTGCTATGAAACAATTGGCATCACACCCTCCGCAATATACAAATTGAATACCGAATTCTGACATCGTCCACTCTTCCATGTCACAGATTATGCTTTGAAATGTTCCGAGTGATACAATTTGAATGTTGGGGCCACACATCTTCTGGAGAGACCTTGTCTTCTTCTCGTGTATTATCCCTTTCTAGTTATATACTTAGTCACCTTTTTATGATTGCGGGTTCCAACGTTGGCGTGTTGACATATCTTTATCTCCATCTATATCCTCACATGACGAATCTGACCGACTGCTACTCCTTTTCATATTTAGTCAATTTTATGCCCGTGGTTGCTAGGTTGGTGCTTTCAAACTATGCTTCTTCTTGTTCCATGAGATACATTTTCCACTAAAAATTTTCGTGATCTACAATTCCACCACGGACTCCTTTGTCCTTTTTCCCTTTTTTTCTTCCCATGTATTATGGGACTATAAAGTATGGACATGAGATTTTATAGAGCATGTACAGATTCCACATTCCATACGTAGCCACTTTTTGGATCGCAGGTTCTCGGGCAGGCGGGCTCAAAATTGGGCCTCCATTGTTCCATGCCCTACAAATAGCACCCAAAATTCTGCGATATACAAATTGACAAGTGGACCCGCGAGCTGGCTGGCTCAACATTGCACTTCTGTTGTTCCATGTCCTCCAAACAATGCTTGTAGTTCCACGATATACAAATTGATAGACATACTCCAGGGTTGGTGGGGTTGATATTTCCATTGTTTACGGATGGTAATCCCTATCAACTATCTAATAGTATCTGAAAACATTATTGCCAATACTAAATTAGCTCTTACTAGTGAAAACTGGACACACTGGTATGAAACAGTGGGCATCACATCCTCCACAATATAAAAATTGACTACTAGATTCCGACATCATCCGCTCTTCCATGTTACAGATTATGCATTCAATTTTTTCGAGCGATACAATTTGAACATGGGGGCCTCGCATCTTCTGGAGAGACCTTGTCAGCCTATTTTGGATCCTCCTATTGTCGGGTTCACGAAATGTCCAATTCTTGGAAATTGTTTTGGGTTGCCGCTTTCGAACTCTACTGGTTCTTGTTCCATAATATACATATTGCACTCAAAATTTCCGCTCTCTACAATTCCACCACACACTCAACCATTTTTCCCTTTTCTTCTTCCTGTGTGTTATCGCCTTCTGGTTATATACTTTGTCTCCTTTCTATGATCGCAGGTTTCAGCGTTGCCGAGATGACATATATTCATTTCCATCTATATCCTCACATGACGAATCTGATCGACCGATGTTCCTTTCCATACTAACTCAATTTTCCATTGTTTACTAATGGTAATCCCCATAAACTATCTAACAGTATTTGAAAATATTATTTTCAATACTAAATTAGCTCTTACTAGTGAGAATTGGACACACTAGTACGAAACAGTTGGCATGACATCCTCCACAATATACAAAGTGACTACCAGATTCCAACATCATCCGCTCTTCCCTGTTATAGATTATGCATTGAAATGTTTCGAACGATACAATTTGAACGTCGGGGCCTTGCATCTTCTGGACATACCTTGTCAGCCTATTTTGGATCCTCTTGTTGTCGGGTTCATGAAATTTCCAATTATTGGAAATTGTTTTGGGTTGCCTCTTTCGAACTCTAATTATTCTTGTTCTGTAATATACATCTTGCACTCAAAATTTCTGCTCTCTACAATTCCACCGCGCACTCAACCCTTTTTCCCTTTTCTTCTTCCCGTGTGTTATCACCTTCTGGTTATATACTTTGTTGCCTTTCTATGATCATGGGTTCCAGTGTTGTCAAGCTGAAATATCTTCATTTCCATCTATATCCTCACATAACGAATCCGATCCACCGTTGTTCCTTTCCATACTCAGGCAATTTTATGGCTGTGCTTGCTGGGTTGGAACTTTCGAAGTCTGCTACTTTTTGTTCCATTATATACATCTTGAACTCAAAACTTCTATCATCTACAATTCCACCACAGATTCCTCGAAATGGAAAGATTCATTCTATCACAGTTCAGAAATGTTTCAAAGTATCTGTCATTGCCTTCCATCCCCACTAACTTCTTGTAGTTCCTAATATACATTGGTTGTGGTCTTACTAGTGACAAATGAACACAATCGTATGAAACAGTTGGCATCCGGCCCTCCGCAATATACAAATTGACTACCTAGTTCACATCGTACTCAAAATTTCTGTGATCTACAATTCCACCATAGACTCAATCCTTTTTCTCTTTTCTTCTTCCCGTGTATTATGGATTTTTGGTTATATAGTTAGTTGTCTTTCTATGATCGCGGGTTCCAATGTTGGTGGGCTGACATATATTTATCTCCATCCATATAATCACATGATGAATCTGAGTGACCACTATTTCTTTCCATACTTAGCCAATTTTAGGCGGTTTCGAACTCGGTTGCTTCTTGTTCCGTGATGTACATATTGCACTCAAAAATTCCGTGCTCTACAATTCCACCATAGACTCCTTAGTCATTTTTCCCTTTTTTGCTTCCCATGTATTATCGCTTTGTTGCTATATACTTAGTTGCTTTTCTATGATCGCGGGTTCCAGCATTGACAAGCTGACATATCTTCATCTCCATCTATATCCTCACATGACGAATCCTACTGACCATTGTTCCTTTCCATACTTAGCCAATTTTATGGCCGCAGTTGCAGGGTTGGCACTTTCCAACTCTGCTGCTTCTTGTTCCATGTTATACATCGTGCACTCAAAACTTCCATGATCTACAATTCCACCCCAAACTCTTGAACTCGCAAGCTTCACTCTACTACGACTCACAAATGTTTCAAACTATCTGTCGCTGCCTTCCATCGCCACTAAATTCCCGTCCTTCCTGATATACATTAGTTATGCTCTTACTAGTGATATACAAATTTTCCTTTGGACTGTCCTATCATACCCTCTTCGGTGTTATGTGTATTGCACTCAAAAACTTTCGAGACATACAATTTGACCCTCGCGCCCTCCCCTACAATGGTTGTACCTTCTAACCCTGTTTTGAAGCTGCTTTTTCTCATGCCAATGACCTCCATACTTTCTTAGTATGAAATTAGAAACCTTTCATACTAACATCCAATTATGCAGGAATCGTCAACATTGTCATTAGTGAGCGAAACGCTCGAGGAGATCTCCCATTATTACGCATTAAACCAAGATTTGCGCAAATTTATTTTGTCCTTTTCGATTGTTCATCTCGAACACGTGTCTTCATGTTGGCCCGTTCAAGAAATCTAAAATGCTCAATCGCTCATTTCCGTATCCTCCATGTTTTCATTTCTATGTATGCAATTACTAGTGTTTAATGTTAAGAACGCATCATGCAACACCCGTCAAAATTGTCATTAATGAATGAAAGTCTCGAGGAGATCTCCCATTCACATGCATTGCACGAAGATTTGCATAGGGTTATGTTATCCCTTCCAAATTTTCATTTCATTCATTGTCTGGAGGAAACAAATGTTCTTGTAGACTTATGGCAGTAGTTCGACAACATTTTTGTGGAGATACAGTGAATATCTTCGTACATGAGGACCATAAATTCCAGTGGTCCAGGGCATACTTTTACTATTCATCCCATTATGCCCAGAAGTAAGTGATTTGGAGCTCTGGAATCGCTCGTGCAGGCTGCGTCCCTGAGGATTTTGACTATAAGGAGGTGGTCTATTGGTGCGCCGAAAAATATATTCCAAGCCAAAAAGTTATTCCACTGTCAAATTAGGTCTTCCGCAAGATGTTAAAATTGTCGGAGCCAACATTGACGTTCAGAGGACAAGACTGCAAGCAGTTCCTAGAAAAACATGAAAACGGGCTGGACATCTTAGTTGAGTTCCTCAAAGACTTGACAACAGTTCCTGAAGATATCACAAAGTTGCAGGTAAGTTCATTTAGAAATCCATTCCGGGAAATTGCTTAGCTGTTTACAATAATAACAATACAAACATCCACGGTAAGCATTTCCCATATAATTATTTATATTTTGAACTTCACATTCAAGGAACAATTCATTTTCGATTGGGGGAAGCTAATTTCGATTGATATCTGTTCCCAGTTTTCACAATTCAAAGAATCAAATAAATTTGATATTTCATCATACTTGATTTTCGCAATAGTGCATTGTTGTCTGTTTCCAAAAATTTCTCTTTCCAATAAAATAAACTGTGGCTTCGATCCAGTAACATTCTGGTACTAGGCCTTGTGGAGGCACAAGGC
The DNA here is from genome assembly GCA_000966675.3 of Picea glauca. NCBI lineage: Eukaryota > Viridiplantae > Streptophyta > Pinopsida > Pinales > Pinaceae > Picea > Picea glauca. The sequence goes on from JZKD02S1677762.1 coordinate 74,531, forward strand.
CTCCCATTGTTTTTATGAAGTTTTTAATGGCTTTGTCTTAGTTTTCAAATATTTATTGTTAGGGAAGGATGTTCCATAGATGTCTGGCTAGGCAACCAGGTTTTTGAACAGGAAGGGCACTTGAACGAAAGGAAAATCATAGTGTACTCATGGTCTTTGGCTCTAAGGAAAATCCTTCTTTCCTTCCATGCCACATCAAAGACAATATGTTTGTTGCAGAAATAACAAGGAAATACAACCACTGGTTGCATTTTTTCCATGACAAGAAAAAACAACAATTCATTCCTCTGCCCTGGAAAGTCGGAGACTACGTCTCTAGAAACGCCAACAAGATCGACAAATTTGTCGGCCATTTCAAGAAATTGAACCTAACGTATGATGAAAGGATAAAAGGGTTCGACCCTAATGGGATTTTTTGAGAACATTTACTAGAAATTGGCTTTAACACCTCTTTTATCCATATACACCTCACCAAAGATAGGGACAGTGACGACAACAATCCTGGTTCTGGTGATTGCGACGCACATACATTACAAAGCGAAACTGAATTATACAAACAACATGGAAAAGTATCCAGTGAGAAGAGTGCCCAGTCCCCCACCAACACTCCCAAGAGAACGACATCATAGAGCATCACTTCAATGGCCCATTCCAATAAGAAAGCAACCCAGAAATATTTGAACGAAGGAGGAGATAAGAACCCTCCTCGCACAAAAATTGATAGTTCTCACAAAATTCCACCGACGAAGAAGAGAAAAGACAATGCAGGGCAAGCCGACGAACCCGAAATTGAAAGTGAATAGGTGCAATTTGATATTGAAACTGAGCACATGCACAAAATTGGGTCGTCCATAGTGGAAATAGCTAAGACCGAAATTTTTGACAAAGATCAATCCTTCGTATTCCAGAGCGTTGTTTTTTACAACCAATCTAAAAGTATTGTCATTGAAAAGAGAGATATAACAAACAAGAAAGACAAATCTCGCACATGGATTAACTTTAGGGAAATGCGGTCGTCCCATATATCCCTATTTCACCAAGTAACTGGTGATGCTCTTCATGATTCGATTGGAGGAATTGAAGCGAAAAATGCTAGAGTGAAAGAACGCCTCAATGAATTTGAGTGGGCTTTCATTGCAACCCCAGAATTTTCCATTCCTTTAGCAAAAACCGTCCCTGCTACCACTGCAACCAAGATGAAAGTATCCTCTAACCTCCTTGCATGCTCTAGAGCCCTTGTAGACAATAACATCAACAAAAGAATGCAGCTAGTTGCTGAAGGCTGGGAAACATCACAAAATTTAGTTTCCTTCGGAAAGAAGACAAATGATTTGATTGAACATTTGGAGGTGAGTTTAAAAAATGATCAACGTTTCTGTGAAGAGGTGCTAACCCATTTTTCCAACTATGTCATCAACACATCAAAACTGAATAAAATACAAGAGAAACTCCCCTCCCCAAAGCGGACCAAAAAAGTAAAAGCATGCTGGAAAAATAAAGTTGACAACCTGGAGCTCATTGTCAAATCATGTAAACAAGCCATATTGGAAAATGAAGTTTTATTCACAAGCCTGATCCAAATAGACTTAGCCGGAAGTAACAATGAGGTTCAATACCCAAACTTACTTCTCAAATCCTTGTCAATAACCAAAGAAACCTTCCATGAACAACTTGATATTTTAAATGGGTTGTATTTCGAAACATTTTGTGGCATAGCTGAACATCATCTAGATGAGCTCGAGCGGTGGGTACTGGACTATGCGGCACACAATGAAGAAATTGAACAGAGTCTGCATGGTATTTCAATGGATCTAAGGAAATTAGAAAACAAACTTCACGACATAGAAATCCGGGATGAAATCAACATGGCTCCCATGAGAAGCTACATCGAAGAATGGTTCCAACAGAGAATGGAAAACGTCGTCTAGAAAGGGAAACAATCGGTCGACAAGACTCCACTGACCATTGACCACAACAATAAAAATGCATCGGCTTCATAGTAATTCTATACTGACATCTTCTTTTATTTATCAATCCAGTTTAAGTCTATATTATTATCTTGTTTTTTTATCAATCTAGTTATTACCTCTTTAAATAGAAAACTGTAACCAAAGACTCATAACTTCCAATTTTTTTTTTCCAGGTCTTTCTCTCTACCGTCACACACTTCTTCTTTTGACATTCATAATTCTTGTATCTATTTCTTTTTATGGTCCGCAAGAGCCCCAATCCCAGTCTATATGACAAATGCATTTAAAATTCTAGAAATATGTAACAAACGTTATTAATTTTTGATAAATTTCAAAGAAAACTGATTCAGAAATGCCTTTATTGAATGCTACATTTTGGGTGTCTAGGAACCTTTATAGTTTGTTGCAAATAAAACTAATTCCGGAATGCCTTTATTGTTGCTAAAATTTGGGTGTCCAGGAACCTTTGTAGTTTGCTCCAAAGAAAAATAATTCAGGAATGCTACATTTTTTGTGTCCTATTCTATAATAAATTTATTTTTTCCAGGAACCTTTGTTGATGTAACAGACATTGCTACTTTCAAAGAAAACTAATTTGGTAATGCCTTTGTTGCATGATGTTGTTACTATTCTATTGTATGCAAAATTTTTGGTGTCCAGGAACTTATAATTTGATAAATTTCAAGACGTTATTACTATTCTATTGTATTCTTTTTAATGTTGATGTAATTTCCAAAAATATGTAACAAACCTTATTAATTTTTGATAAATTTCAAAGAAAACTGATTCGAGAATGCTAGCTTTTTTTGTGTCCTTTTGTATGCTATTTTTTTTTTCTTCAAGAACCTTTGTTGATCTAACAAACGTTATTACTTTCTAAGAACACTAATTCAAGAATGTTTTTGTTGCACGACGTTGTTACTATTCTATTGTATGCTAGATTTATGTTGTCCAGGAACCTATGCTTTCATAAATTTCAATTTCTATTGTGTCCAGGAGCCCATGTTTTAAAGAAAACTAATTTGGGAATGCTAAGTTTTTTGTATTTTTTTCCGCGAACCTATGTAACAGACATTATTACTATTATATTGTATGTTAAACTTTGTGTGTCCACGAAACTCTTAAATGATTTTTCACCACGTTGTTACTATTCCATAGTATGCCAAATTTATGCTGAGCCTTTCTTGCAGGACGTCGTTACTATTCTATTCTATGCTAAATTTATGGTGTCTAGGAACCTATAATTTGATAAATTTCAATCTCTTTTGTGTCCAGAAGCCATTGTTTTAAAACAAATTAATATGTAACAAACTATTTTTTTTCATATATTCCAAATAAAAATATTCTTTTGTCTCCTTATATATTTATGTGCTCCTACATTTTTATCTTCGGCTCTGCTGAATCTGAAGACATTCTGTTTATTTTATTTCAATTCTCTTTTTTTCTGATGCATATTTTTTCCTGCTTGTTCATTTTCAAAAATATATATGTGATAAATCACTGACACAAATTTGAGATATCATATATATATATATATATATATATATATATATATATATATATATATATATATACACACACACACGTTTCTTTAAATTTCCAAAAATATCTAACATGTTTTATTAATTTTTTATATAAATGTCATAAAATTGTGCTCACTACTTTATTTCTACTCACATATATAGAGAGTATGTCATTTTTTGCATCTTTACCTTAAAATTCAAATAGTTTGCAAATCCACTTGTCAATTTGTATATCACGGAACTCTGGGTGCTCTTTGTAGGCCACATAACAACATAGGCCCGATTTTCAGCCCGCCAGCCTGAGAACTCACGATCCAAAAATTGGCTAAGTATGGAATGAGGGCTCCGTGCATTTTCTACAAAATCTCATCTCCATACTTTATAAAAGTACATATTTTGTATGTATAAAAGTAAATATCCACTTTATAAAACTACATATTTGGTATGTATAATTTATGTTGTCCAGGAATCTATAATTTAATAAATTTCAATTTCTTGTGTCCAGGAGCCCTTGTTTTAAAGAAAACTAATTCGTGAATGCTAATTTTTTTGTACTTTTGTCCACGAACCTATGTAACAGACGTTACTACTATTTTTTTGTGTTTTTGTCCACAAGCGTATGTAAAACTCATGTAAATAAAACTAATTTGGGAATGCTAATATTTTTGGACACAAGGCTCTTAAATTTCAAATAGTCCACAAGTCTGATTGTCGATTTGTATATCGCAGAACTCTGGGTGCTATTTGTAGGGCACAAAACAACAGAAGCCCAATTTTTAGCCCACCAGCCCAAGAACTCGTGATCCAAAAACTGACTAAGTATAGAATGAGGGCTCTTTGCATGCTCTATAAAATCTCATCCCCATACTTTATAAAAGTACATATTTTGTATGTATAAAAGTAAATATCTACTTTATAAAATTACAAATTTGGTATGTATAATTTATGCTGTCCAGAAACCTATAATTTGATAAATTTTAATTTATTTTCTGTCTAGGAGCCCTTCTTTTAAAGAAAACTAATTCATAATGTTAATATTTTTGTGTTTTTGTCCACGAACCTATGTAACAAACATTACTACTATTTTTTTTGTGTTTTTGTCCATGAATGTATGTAAAACATATGTAAAAAAAACTACTTCAGGAATGCTCTTCAACTTCCTACCCACGTGTCTATACTAGGTCACATTTATTCCCATTCCAACCTGGCAGAGACTATTATGTCATGCAACACTTGTTAGATGTAGTTTTATTTGGGATTTGTGATTTGATTATTATATAGTAAAGAATACATGTTTCTTTTTAAAAGGTTATATGTTCAAATCTAGATGGGGGTAGGGTATGGTATGTATACCTCCATACTTTTTATCAGTCAAATTGCTAAACCAAAAAGAATTCCCTTATTCCACAAATAAAGAAGTCATATACATCAATTTAATATTTAGCTTAACCAATAACCTTATATATATATATATTCTTTTTATTTAACATGACATGTCGATATATTTGATTGAATTTTTGTTTGGTTGACTTCCAGACTTCCTCTACATAGGCTAATGGATTCATCTTATCTCGCAACCCCTAATAATATCCACTTAGTTAAGTTATCCTTTTGCAGTGTCCTGGGAGCGTGTGTTTGCCTTAACCCTTTTACGGGATTCTTCTCACATTTCACCTTCTTTTTTTTAAGTCCGTGCTTCTTTCTTTGGCAGTTCTTAGCCTCGTCCTCTCATCATTTTACCATTTGAATTTGACACCGTTGAAATAATAAAATAAAATGTTAGAAACAAATAATTGTTAATATGGCTATATTTTTATATAGTTGTTTAATTATGGTTTTTAAAAAACCATTCTAAATAAAAGATATATTTGGGTTAATCATGGCTTTAAAAAAAATTGTAAATGGAAGATGTGTGTATAGGTATTTGTTAGAAGAAATAACATACTATGTACACATTAATGGATGTGTTAATGATGTGGTTATATTTGAAATTTTATAATTCAATTTAATTTTTGGTTAAATTAATCAATGTTTGAAATTTTATAATTTAATTTAATTTTTGGTTAAATTAATCAATGTGTTAACATTGTAGTTATATTTATAATTCTTATTATTGAAATTTTATAATTCAATTCAATTTTTGGTTAAATTTATTATTAAATAGATCGAAATTGTAATACATAAATAGATACTTACATTTGATTTTTTTTTTTATAATTTAAGATTTATAATTTTCTTTCATTAAATTTTTTAAAATATATTATTAATTTTTTTTTTATTAATTTAATATTTTGTTATAATTAGGTGATTTGTTTTAGGGAGGGTCTTTCTAAAATTTTAGTAGTCTATCTACATCAAATTAGGAACTATTATTTGTTGACACATTGAAAATCTCCACATCATGATGTCTCCAGGTTTAACCGTTGGTATCTTTATCATCCTCACTTGTCAGAGACTCCAAACTATTATTATTTAATAGTCAATGGCTTCTAGGTTTCTTCTCCGCCTTTACATTAATGGTTCAAACACCATCGAGGTCTTCAACAAGCACAAACATCAATGAAGTTTGATATACTCTAGTCACATATTGAGACATTGTTCCACTGATTGAATATCAAGAATATGTAGATCGTTCCCATTTATGCATGTGCCTCTCCTAATTGAATTGATGTGTCAACTCAACTGGACTTGGGAATTTGAACTCATAACTTAGTCCATAACAAATATCAAGTAGGGCTTGATTCTCCACTTTTCAACATTGGGTTAGGCTTGGAATAATAAAGAGAATCCATTAGGACTCAGATGGAGTGGTCATAAACGAACATGAACATTGGAGGAAGTAGGTAGAACTCACCACATTTCTTGAATGGACTAGATAGCAAGCTACAGGTGCACATGCAAGAGAGGTAGAAGGGCACACAAACAATTAATTGTCAAACATGCTCACTAAAGTTCTTCCTCACCCTCCTTTGTCGAGATATATTATATTTATAAACTGTAAATGAGCATGACATTTACTAAACTAAGTGATGCTTGGACTTTGCACAATCATTGAAGTAAAAGTATTAGAATATCATTACAGTACCAATTGCAGTTAAGTTGTTGCATGGGTGTTTCCTCTCCTCGCAGACTCTGTAATGTTGTCTCTCTCCTCCAACCCATCAGAGCATAATAGTACTACATGAGTTTCTTATTGTTGTTGTTTTAGCAAGGGTATATGCTGTTTTTTTATTTTAGCTATAAATGATCATTAACTAAGTAATGGATGTATATAGTTCTTGTAGTTATTTTCTTTAATCAACATAGGCCCCACTAATCAAAATTCCCAGATTGATTAGGACTCTGAAATAGAATCTTAGATTGATTAGGATCCCAAAATAAAATCTCATGTAAACTTCACTTAACATTCTCAAACAATAGACATGTGCGGCCACTTGCTATTACTTACCTCTTTTTACTTTCAAAAAGAGGTTAAAATAACCACAAAAACTAGAAAATTCATTAATTTATGAAACCAAAAATAAAAAGTATATCCATGAAACATTTGGACTTCAAAATGTTGTGGAATATAAGTGGACCTTGAAATATTCTACTTTAGTTTTACAATATATCCACTTCGTATTCTCTTCAGTGTTTCCTTTCCCCACTTTGGGAGTATGCTATTTATTATCCTATCAAATTCAAACATAATAACTATGATATAAACCTATGACAAACAAGGGCTACATGGCAGCTTAGTCCCTGCCAAGTAGATTTGGAAATGGAGATGATAGTTGACACCCTATAATTATTGGTGATGATGATCGCTGTGAAACATGAACAATATGTTAACTAGGGGCTAGTTTCATAGTCTTAAAAGAAACCAATTTGTAAAGATTTTAAATGAAAAAAATTAACACTGATAACTATACCGTCAGAAAGATTGGAATTCAAAGAATTCGACCTAGACTCACAAGGAATGGAGGAAGACATGTTGTTCCATAACACTTAGTTTATAGATTTTTCATATGCCGTATTGGCTAGGATCTCTGACCACATTTTTACTTTAATGTGGATGTTGTGTAGTTTTGGGATTGTTGGGGTCCTATAATTATAGGAAACTCGATTCTTCGACTGTTGATTTGGCGTTTATCTTGTGATGACGAAGTCCTGGCTCAGGTGATTCCGCTTCCTCCCTCCATTCTTTTCGCTCAATTCCCCATCAACCTGTTGCATCCTTCATCCATGCACTCCCTTGTCCTGTTGCCCCATTGAGTACGCATCTCCCGCTTTCCTTCCATGAATAAATAGACTTAGGATGAACAAAAAGAACAATAGGTTAGTTACATTAAAATAATAATAAGTATTAATATAGTTAATATAGGTTAAAATTGACTAATAAACAACTAGTTTAATAATTTATTAATTATTAATTAATCAATTATTAATTATGTTAATAAATCTAGGTTAGTAAATAGTTAGTATTTAGATTAATTAATATTTTAAACAAAAATAATAAAAAACAAATTAACAAAACTTATATTAAAATAAAACATTAAAATCAAATTAAAAATATTAAAAGACAATTTAAAACAAACAAAAATTAAATAAAAGAAAAATAACAAAAAGTAAATAAAATATAAAACA